>JASFAX010003587.1:0-42046 GCA_030737875.1 Allium sativum
AATTCTACGATTAACAAATGTCGTATTGGAAATAACGATATAAATATATATCTTTCAAATTTCCATAACAACATCCGTATAATCACGAATTCCAACATCGAAATATTCTGAAGACAATTTCGATTCAAATCCACTCCAATGCAATCATTGGAAATTCTGGTTATTTTTAAAACCCTTTCGAATTCAATTTATTTATTTAAAAATAAATAGAATTATATTTCTAGTTCAAAACTAGTTCATTTCGATAAAAATATATTTTTATCTTTTCAAATATGGAGTTTTTCATCCCAATTCTTTCTAAATCATTTCTTATGATTTCACAAAAATTATTACTATTTTTAATAATTTTATCAAGGCCCGTACACTCGATTTCCATCAACGGTCATCGAACTGCACTTACAGCGACCTTTTTCAAATTTGATTTGGACATAATTCCAAATCCAACCGTTAGATTTCTAATTTCTAATAATCGTTAGAAAGCTCTTTTCGATACGAACCCAACGGTTCCGGTTTTAGGAGAATCCGACGGTCGGATCTCCCGTAATGTCCGTTTGAAATCAATGGTCGAAATTTGCAAATTGCCGCGGCGCGGCGCGTTCTATTCAGGCCATTATATTATATATATAATATATATAATATATATTTCGTCGATTTCTATTTAAAACGAATTATATAAATAGTTTTAAAATCGTTTCAAAAGCAATTTCAACTTTCTTTTCAATTCAAATCAAAATTGAATTCTTCTTTATAAATTCGTTTTAAAATTCATTTCTATTCAATTCAAATTTCAATTCAATTTGAATTCATTTCAATTCGCTTTCAATTCAATTTGAATTCGTTTTCAATTCAATTCATTTCGAAATCGTTTTCAATTCAATTCATTTCGAAATCGTTATATATTCAATTCATTTCAAAATCGTTTTCAATTCAATTCATTTCGAAATCGTTTTCAATTCAATTCATTTCGAAATCGTTTTCAATTCAATTCATTTTGAAATCGTTTTCAATTCAATTCATTTCGAAATCGTTTTCAATTCAATTCATTTCGAAATCGTTTTCAATTCAATTCATTTCGAAATCGTTTTCAATTCAATTCATTTCGAAATCGTTTTCAATTCAATTGATTTAGAAATCGTTTTCAATTCAATTCATTTCGAAATCGTTTTCAATTCAATTCATTTCGAAATCGTTTTCAATTCAATTCATTTCGAAATCGTTTTCAATTCATTTCGAAATCGTTTTCAATTCAATTCATTTCGAAATCGTTTTCAATTCAATTCATTTCGAAATCGTTATATATTCAATTCATTTCGAAATGAATAAAATCGATATAAATATCGTTCACGTCAAAATGGCGTCAATCTAATCAACACGGCTTCATAAATTTCTATTTTCAAATATTCTATTTCAAATATTTCCTTTTTCAAAATAGTTGTTATTATCAAAATATTTCGTTCAACACATGACCAATCTCAATGGATGAGTACTGTCAACACATGAACCTTTATTTTATATCGATAAAGATGTAAATTTTATTACTAAATATTTCGTTCAACACATGACCAATCTCAATGGATGAGTACTGTCAACACATGAACCTTTATTTTATATTATATTCTTTATTTTTCAAATTGGAATGAGGCCCAATCAATTACCATATAAAGTTAATTATATGGATTTTCATACATTACACACATATAATAGCATTGAAAAATAATCAACCATCAACCATAGTGCACTACACTGTATAAGCATCAAATATAGATATCAAACGCTTATAACACCCTGTCAATCAATCGATCGACATATTTAATCAATCAGGATGAGTGAACTTCAAATTTCATCCCAACACCCGTGTGGGGTTTCAAACAATCAAACACAGATTTTATTTGTGCAGTTGGGCGATGTGTAAAATTTATCGGCCCAATCAATGTCCTTCAAATAGGTGTACATAAACAAACCGTCCGGTTTGTAAATGAATATTTTATTTTATTCACTTCACGTTAAAAATTATATTTTTAACGATAAAACATTTTATTTCAACATATGAATTTCTATTCAGTTCATTCTTTAAATAAAATGATATTTTTATTTTTCTAACATATTTTAGAAAATTTCGGCGGCATAACGACACGATACTAGAAACGGGACGAGGCCTAGCCTTATCCCCGGTCTAGTGAAGGCCCACGCCATTCACACATCAATCAAATCCATTCATCTCACCAAACAATTCAATTTCAATCAAATAATCTAACTTATTTTTGCAATCAAACAAACAAGTCCATGGTATGTGGACGATTGTGTCGGGTGCTACTAAGCACCGTCTGCATCCTAGTATATATATATAAATAGAAATGAAATTGAAAGGTGAGAAATTCTCACATATAGCTATCCCGATTCCACGACTCTTCATTGATAGAAAACTTCATCGCTATCGCATCTTCGTTGCCCATATTCTCTACACATATAAAAATTACATTTTTATATACTGATGTCTTTAAAATAAAAATCACATTTTTATTTGTTCACCTTCAATTTAAAAAAAAAAATTCATATTTTAATAATCGCTTCATAAATTTAAAAATCGAATTTTCACTTTGCTATTCAATATATAAAAATCGAATTTTTACTACTATGTTATATAGATAAAAATTATATTTTCATCACGCTATTTTCTATATAAAGATTTCGCCTTTTCTAAAATAAAGATTTCGCCTTTTCAAATTTAAAGATTTCATCTTTTCAAATTTAAAGATTTCATCTTTATAAAAACATAGACTTCGCCTTTTCAAATTTAAAGATTTCATCTTTATAAAAACATAGACTTCGCCTTTTCAAATTTAAAGATTTCATCTTTATAAAAACTCATTCTTATTTTTCTACTCATATAAAGATGATATTTTTAGTATTCCTATCATGTAAAAATTATATTTTTAACTCTCTACCTAACCGAAAATCATATTTTTACATCTTCTATTATAGTAAAGATTATATTTTTAATACTTTAAAAATATAAAAATCATATTTTTATATCGTTCTTTACATTAGAAAAATCCGAGCTTTTCAAAAATAAAAAAAATCGTATCTTTACCACTTAAAAAAAATGAATCTTTATTTTCCTAACAATCAAATCCTTATACAATTACTTTTCCTTTTATATAAAAATCATTTAATAAAACTGAAAAATGAATTAAATGTAAAAAAAAACTTACTTTCACAAATCTGGCCCTAGTCGAAAAAAGGGGGTTTGAGGTCTTGAATCGGAGAAGGTGGAGGCGCGGTTAGCGGCGCCGGGGTCCAGCCGTGGTCGGAGGCGTCGGGATAAGTGGCAGGGGCGGCGTGGGTTTTCCTGGGCTTGGGGTGTCGAGTTTTAGCTGCTGGAAAGAGGAGGAGAATCGATCGAAGGTCGGGAGGCTTGGCTGGTGGCGCGACGAGAGGGGGGGTCTCTGGCGGTTGCGTGGGCGGCGACGACCCCCTATGGTGGCGCGTTGGAGGGCGCTCAGTCGATGGAAAGGGCGGTGGCTTCCTCGACTTTCTTTCTTTTTTTTTTTTTGATCGATTCTGAAATAAGGAGGGGGGGGGGGGGGGCAGGTTAAGAAGAAAAAGGAGAGGGAATATTTTATTTAATTATTATTATTATTTTTCAGCAAAAAGCAACTTTTACATACGAACTCGAAACGAGGCCCACCGCCTGTCGTCCATAGCGTCTTACCCCTATTCCGAACACAATGGGATATGCACTGCAAGCCGATTCGATCATTTCGATTGGTTTCCGTTGAATTTACATTTAAATTACTATTTTGAATTTGAACGCGCATTTCAATTTACCGGGGTCACATACTAACTCTAAAAATTCCAGAAAAATATTTTCTAGCTTCGTATTGACGATACGGTCCTAACAAAACTAGTTTCGTCGAATTCTGAGACCGTTAGAAAAATGGCCATTTTCCAGTCGATTAAAATTAACTGAAACTGGTCAAACGCGTTTTCCTTTGCCACGCTCACATATTGATTCGAAAAATTATGAAATTTGGAATCTAGCAATAACTTTACATCACGGACCCAACAAAACTGGTTTCGTCGAAATCCGAGGTCGTTTGCAAAATGTCTATTTTTAAGGGCCTGAATTCCATAGCGACTATTTAGAATTTTCAACTGGACATATCTTTTGATTCCCGCTATGAAATTTTGATTTCCCGGATTCGTTGGAAAGATACCATCAATTAGATCCTAATGTTTTTGGTTTCACTAAAATCCGGATTGTTTTGCACCCGGTATGTTCAATTGAAGTTTGAAATCGAATTATCGAACTACCGCGCCATTTTCAATTCTATTTATAATTATATATAATTATTTATATTCTAACGATGACACGTATAATATATACGTTCGAATTCTATTCAAAATAAATTTCTCGTCGATATTATTTAAAATAATTCATTTTAAATAATCAAAATTCGCTAAAATTGCCAAAATAAAAATTTTAAACTGGCCCAGATTTTCGGGTTGTTACACCCAGTAAAAGGAGTTTTAATGAATCTTCAATTAAATTGAAATGTGGATTGATAATTTATATTATCAACTTTAGAAAATGAGCGAGAATGGAGTATCACCAGTTTTGCTCCAAAGCGATAGTTAAATCGTTAAACAGATTTGAACGTGAAATGGTAATTAATTTTACCGATAACACTGTGGTGTTAAATATGGAGTATTACCAGTTTTGCTTCATGGGATGAATAGGTTGGGATTGGGAAATAAATTAAATAATTACTTCGGTATGGTTCGTTAATCTCGACTAGTTTGGGAAAACCATAATTTGGTTTGAAACGACACCTACAGGAAGATTAAAGGATAAATTTTAAAGAATTTATCTTGGATAAAATTAATGGGAACCTTTCCCTAAGAATGTGATTTCGTGAATAAAAGGATATTCTGCATTAGAATGAGGCGTATGTTGTGTTTGTGTAACATTTGTTTTTAATATACGCGGGTTGTTCGGAAAGTCCGGGTTTATACCCATTCTGAATAACCGATTCGACGATAGTTCGAAGATGAAGACGGTGGTTGAAGACCGGAAGTCTTCACATCGCTTGGGTGATTACTGATGATCTTGATTGGGCTGTACACCCAAGATGAGGGAATCAGTTGGTTGTCGTCTAGACGTACTTGGAGATGGATGGATATGCGAGGAAAGAGCCTACAGTTTCGTTCAGACCCAGAACGAACTTGTAAATGGATTGTGAGTCAGACATTGGATTTTATTCTGTGTTGATTGATTTCTATTAAATATATATCTGTTTGGCGGTGGAGAATTTATTCTCTTGCTTAACGCCCTTCTCTGAGACGTACGAGCTTAGAGGTTATATATCGATAGATATCAATCGCATAGCATGAATTGCCGGTGTGGCATGCTGAGTTGCATGGATCAAGGCTTCTGTTGAAAAGAAAAGTCTTGTGGTTGATGATCAAAGCACGGCCTACGTGGCAGCTTTGTGTATAACGTGAATTCGCGAGCCTCACATCTCGGTATGAGTTAAAAATGGGATACGGACCGCTGGGAGAGCACGACGTTTCTTTCTAGCTTTGGTGGTGTCAGTGACTTACCAGCCCTGACATTTATATACTTTTCACCTATGTGGTTGTTGGATGCGAGGCGCCTCGATTATAGGTCTGTAAGGACCGGGAAACGTGTGTTCAGGCATAATTAATCCTATAACGTAAGTGAGGACCAGCCCAGCCGAATCCGGGGTTGCCCAGAGTGTGTAGTCCTGAGGCATTTGCTAGAGTGTCTCGAAGCGGAGAGGATCTTGCCCCTTGCCTCGACTCATGACAGAAATCCAATTTCCAATACGAGAAGTTTCGGTTTTATTTGTAGAGCCTAGTATGGCGACATAGTAGCATGGGATGCTATGCCGTCTATGATTGATATTTATGATTGGAATTGTTATGACACTATACACTTATTATAGTATCAAATGATTTGTTTTTAAATGTACCAAGCATGTTTGGCTGTTATAAGGTAAAACCCTATCCTCCGGCTTGCGTTGCATTGTGTGATGGGACCTGGGTCTTATATTAGCTTCATTTTTCGAAAAAGCATTGCGTTGTTTATTCTATGCACTGGTATTCTTGGGAGGAAACCTGTTCCGTGTTATACGGCGTGGTCCCTTGAATTACTCTCTTTTAAAGTAAAGTTTTAAATAACTGTTTTAGTTCTCACACCAGTCACATGACTGACCTGGAGTTTATTGTTTTAACCTAAACTCTGGGTGCCCTTATTTTCGACACGGGAAGCTAGTAGTTTTGGTTTTGCAGATTTATATTCACAAGAACCTGGTTTACAGCTGGAATGATATCCGGATAGCTCTGTATCCGTATATCACCTTCAGTTGTGTTTTATATTGTTTTCCGCTGCTATGTAATTTATTGTAATCTCTGATATTTATCGAATGTAATTTATTAATTTATGCTCTGTATATTCTTGTATCTGATGGAATTGTTGTAATAGCAATGAAATGTTCTTCCGTCTGTGTTCTGATTTGTCCTGTTCTCAAAACGATCAGGGGTTTCGAACGATCTAGATCGGTTCAACGACTGATTCAGATCGAGCGAAATTCCCGGCCATCACAAAGACACATTAGAACTAAATGAAAGAATTCATCAGAGATTGAATTAGTAATATCCAATGAGAATGACTCGTTAGATATGGGATCAGCAGTATCCTAGAATGAGTTCAAAGAGTATTATTTATTAAAAATAAAAAGGAAAATGAATTTTGTTTTAAAAATTTAAACCTTATTATACGTATTTGAATATTTTATTTCAAATTGATTTGGACTATCGAGTCTATGAAGATTTTGCATATACGCCTAGCTAGCATGTGTACGAAGTCTCAAATATACTAGATGGATATAGAATCACATTCTAGACACCCGGGGATAATTTTGGTGATGTCTGAACATCATCAATATTTATGTTCGAGTTTCGAAAGTGTGATATCTATATATTTCTAATTGACTGGTGTGAAGACCAAAATTTAGATAGGTTTATTTTTGTGATTTGGCCTTAAAAATGTGATTTTTGAATATATATTAAAGTTATGCATTTGAAAATTTAATTAACTAATTGATTGCTGATTGTGTTGTGTGATTATTAGTTAACTAATAAGATTATTGGAATGATCAATCCAATAAGGGATAAAAGGTAAATTTAGCCAAATCGAATATAGTATTGAATTGAATTGAAATTTGATTGGAATTGCATATATGTACATATATATGTATGAACAGGTCATAACAAGGAAGCTAAGAAAAGGAATAAAATTGTATGTCCGACAAATTAGTACATGTTTATTGTATTTCTTGGGTTTGATGATTTTATGAGCCGCTTGGCCTTTTCTTTTGGATTGATGAGGGCCTTGTGAGGCCAGTTGCGGTTTTAAATATCAACTCGTACAAAGGAGGTTATGGTGAAATTTTTCGAAAATTTAAGGTGTTAGCCAAATTTTTGAGAAATTAAAAAATTCATAGAAATTGAAAATTTGAAGAATGAAAGTTGAGTTGGTTAGTTAAACAACTTTCAGCTTTGTTCCTTTTCGACGACGAAAAGATTTTAAGTAGGGGAGATTGTAACAACCCGGATTTTCAGAACCAATTTAAATTTTTTATTTTATCTATTTTAGCGGGTTTTGATTTTTTAAAATGATTTATTTTTAATAATAACGACTATAAATTTATTTAAATCGAAGTTAGAACGTATATATTTATTTTAATTACAAACAAGCCTGAAATGGTGTAATAGTTTGAAAATTTGATTTTAAATTTCAATTGAATGTACATAATTCAAAATAAATCGGATTTCAGTAAAACCAGAAATATTTGAATCTGTTTAATTATATCTGTAACAACCCGAAAAATCAGAACCGATTAAAATTTTTTATCTTGGCGATTTTAATGGATTTTGAATATTTAAAATGATTTATTTTAAATAATATCGACTAAAAATTATTTAAAACGAAGTTAGAACGAATAAATTTGTTTTAATTTTAAAATGAGCCTGAAACGGTGCGGTAGTTTGAAAATTCGATTTCTAATTTCAATTTAACATACATAATTCATTATATGACAGAATTGGAAGAAACAAGAAATATTTAAATCTGATTAATAATATCTTTTTAACAAGTGTAAGAAACTGGGATTTTACTTTATAAATTGAAAGTTACGTCCAGTTTAAAATTTAGAAAAGTCGCTATAGAATTTATATATTTTTAAATATATATATATATGGCCCTTAAAAATAGCCATTTTGCAAATGACCTCCGTTTTCGATGAAACCACTTTTGTTCGATCCGGAATGTCAAATTATTGCTAGATTCCAAATTACGTAATTTTTGAAATTAATATGTGAGCATGGTAAATTAAAACGCATTTGACCAATTTCAGTTGAATTTAATCGACTGGAAAATGACCATTTTTCAAACTGTCTCCAAATTCGACGAAATTAGTTTTGTTGGGACCGTATCATCGAAACATAACCAGATTTATTTTTCTGAAAATTTTGAAGTCAATATGTGGCCCCGTTAAATTAAAATGTATGTTCAACTTAAAAATATACTGATTTATATTTTAATTTGAAGAAAAATAATCAAAACGATGGAATTTGCTTACGGGGCATATCCCATTGTGTCCAGAATAGGGGTAGTTAGGTTGGGACGACAGTCAGTGAGTTTGAGTTGGAGTTAGAATAAAAAAATTGTTTTTTTGGGAAAAAATAATAAAAATATATGTAAAAGCCTCCCCTTCTATCTCGTTCTCAGTCAAACCTGCTCCCCCTTTCTCAAAACCCGTCACCCCTTAAACCCTAGAGTCGTCGCCCACGTTCAGTCGCCCAGGCCACCGCCGATTGACAGCGTGCCACCTCCCTAAGCTCCGCCACCCTCTCCTCCTCCCCAAGCTATGCCACCCTCTGCCTCCTCCCTTCATCTATCTCTCCTCCCTCTCCTCTTCAATCCGACGCCCCACGGTCCTTAAAACCGCCGCCCCGCTACATGAATGGCTGGCCGCCGCCTCCCCCAAGCTCCAGGCCCTTAGCGCCCTCATCCGACCACCAACAGCGACTGTGGATCCCCTCCACCCTCAAAGGTCCAATTTTTACAATGAAAGTGAGTTTTTAATTTTATTTCTATTTATTTGTGTATATAAAAATGTAATTTTTATATTAATAACTTCATAAACGAAAATGCGATTTTCATATGAATGATTTTGAAATAAAAATACGATTTTTATATGAATGATTTTGAAATAAAAATACGATTTTTATATCAATGGTTTTGAAATAAAAATACGATTTTTATATATGAAAACATAGGATAAAAATATGATTTTTATGCATATAGGTATGAGATAAAAATTTGATTTTTATATATATTGTAGCAGTATAAACATGAGATTTTTAAATATATAAACATCATATTAAAAATGTGATTTTTACTATGAACAACGTGAAAAAATTGCATTGGAAATTCGGGCAAATCCAAACTGTTCAGGAATTCAAAAAAGTACGGTGGAGTGGATCCCAATGTAAGAACTTCTCACTCTAATCTTGTTTTCTAGTTAAAATATACTAGGTTGCAAATGTGGCTTAGTAGCTCCTGACACCGTCGTCTACAGACCATGGACAACTTGTTTGATTGTATTGTGTTGTGGAAATAGATTGTGATTGTGATTGTGATGTGAAATGGAAAATAAAAATATTCATGTGTTGAATAAAATATTTGAACAATACAAATAGAATTTTTATTGAATATATGGACTGTATAAAATAGTGATGCGTTGAAATAAATATTCATTTACAAATTGGACGATTTATTTATGTACAACCATTTGACTGATATTGATTGGGACGATATATTTTACACATCGCCCAACTGCACAAATAATATTCACTATTTGTTATTTGGAAACACCATACGGGTATTGGAATAATATCTGACATACACTGATCCCAATAATTAGTGGTATGTCAATCGATTGGTTGACAGGCTGTTGTAAGCGTTAATTATTTATATTTCATGCTTATGCAGTTGTGTAATTCACTTTGGATAGTGAATGATTGTTTATCATTGTTATCATATACATTTGTTGTATGGAATCCATATAATTAACATTATATGGTAATTGATTGGGTCTCATTCCAATTTGGAGGATAAAGAATATTTTAAAATAATATTCAAAAAAGGATTAAAAATATTCATGTGTTGAATAATATAAAATTACGAATATTTTAAAATAATATTCAGTAGAAGAACAAGATATGATTTTGATGTCCAATTTTGGATGGACACGAAAATATTGAAGTATATGAAGTCGTGTTGATTAGATATGCGCCATTTTGGACGCTAACAATATTTATATCGATTTTATTCATTTTTATAATGAATATCGAAAAGTAATTGATTTCAAAATCTAATATATTGAAAATACTATCATTTATATATTAATGATATGGAATATTCAATTTCGATTTAATATTGAAAATGAAGTTGGAATCATTTTTAAGACGAATTTAACACGATTTATAACATACGTTTTAAATGGAAATCGACGAAATATATATAATATATATATTAAATGGCCTGAATAGAACGCGTCGTGCAGCGACCATTCGCGAAATTCGACCATTGACTTCAAGTGGACATTACGGGAGATCCTACAGTCGGATTCTCCTAAAGCTGGAACCGTTAGGTTCGTATCGAGAAGAGCTTTCCAATGAATATAAGAGATTTGAAATCTAATAGTTGGATTTGGAATTATGTCCAAATCAAATTTGGAAAAGGTCGCTGTAAATGCACTTCGATGACCGTTTATGGAAATCGACTGTAAGTGCCTTAATAAAATTATTAAAAATATTAATAATTTGAGTAAAATCATGAAAAATGATTTGGAAAGAATTTGGATGAAAAATTTCCATATTTGGAAAGATAAAAATATATTTTTATCAAAATAAACTAATTATTAACTAGATTTGAAATCCAGTAATTTTTAAATAAAATAATTTGGATTTGTGAATGGTTTTAATATATCCAGAAATTTCCAATGAATAAATTAGAATGGAAATAATCTTCGGAATATTTCGATATTGGATTCCGCGGTTATATGGATATTGTTATGGGAATTTGGAA
Organism: Allium sativum; assembly: GCA_030737875.1. Taxonomy (NCBI): domain Eukaryota; kingdom Viridiplantae; phylum Streptophyta; class Magnoliopsida; order Asparagales; family Amaryllidaceae; genus Allium; species Allium sativum. The sequence continues at coordinate 11,180 of JASFAX010003587.1, forward strand.
GATACAGATATCGTCATTCCCAATACGATATCCGTAAATTGCAGAATTTGATATTGAATACAAGCCGATATAATTTCTATTCAGAGCCATTGAATTGGATTTTGGGTTTGTCGTGAACAGTGTCTTAAATAACATTGTTCTTAAACCTAGTTGATAAAAGAATAAATCTTTTAATTAAGATTTACTGAAGCTTATCAATTAATTAACATTTAATTGGAATTGAAATGAAAGGTGAATTGGGTTTATTGTGAATTGTGTTTTTAATGGTATTCGTTCTTTAACCCAATTAATAGTGAAATGTGATTTGGAATTTATAAATCTTTTAGTAAGATTTAATGGAAATTTTACAAAGTAAAGTTTTCCAATTAATTAATATTTAATTGGAATGGAATGGAAGTCGATTCGATAATTATCGAAGTGAGCTTCTGTGGAGGAAGACTGTTACTATATATGGAATTTAAAAGGCTTTGTCGTTATTCCATTTATGTTATTAGTTAGATATGGAAATTGATATCGACTATATATATTGATTTGTTTTTCCGTGGAGATTCCATAACTAATGGAATGTGATTTTGGGTTTATCATGAACTGTGTTTTAAATGACATTCGTTTTTTAACCTAGTTAAAGACAGGATATGATTTCACAAAGTTAAATAATCATTAATATTGATTTGCAGGAAGATTAAAACTATATGGAGTTTTGATGAATCTTTAATTAGATTGTAATGTGAATGAGATAATTTAATTTACCAAATTCATGAATTGATCGAGAATGGAGTATCACTAGTTTCGCTCCAAGCGATAGTTAAATCTTTAATTAGATTTGAACGTGAAATGGTAATTAATTTTTACCGATAACACCATGGTGTTAGATAAGGAGTATCACTAGTTTTGCTCCATGGGATGAATAGGTTGGGATTGGGAAATAAAACAAATGATTACTTCGGTAAGGTTCGCTAATCCCGACTAGTTTGGATAAACATTAATTTGGTTTGAATTGATATCCAAAGGAAGATTAAAGAATAAATTTAAAATAATTTATCTTTGATAAAATTAATGGGAACCTTTCCCTAATGATATGGATATTTGAATAAAAGAATATTCTGAATTGGAATGAGGTGTATGTTGTATTTGTGTAGCACTTGTTTATTATATACGCAAGTTATTCAGAAAGGCCAGGTTTATACCCACTCCGAATAACTGATTCGACGATAAGTCGACGATGAAGACGGTGGTTGAAGACTGGAGGTCTTCACATTGTTTGGATGATTGTTGATGTCTTGATTGGGTAGTACACCCAAGACAAGGTAATAAGTGGTGATCCTTCAGACGTACTTGGAGATCGACCGGATATACGAGGACCTCTCTCCTATATTGGATATATGGGATGAGGAATAAGGTGCCTCTGGTTTCGTTTAGACCCAAAACGAACTTGTAAATGGACTATGTGTCTGACATTGGATTTTATTCTTTGTTGATTGATCTCTATTAAATATATATCTATTTGGTGGCAGAGAATTGATTCTCTTGCTTAACACCCTTCTCTGAGACATACGAGCTCAGAGGTTATATATCGATAGACATCAGTCGCATGCCATGAATTGCCTGTGTGGCATGCTAAGATGCAAATAATTAAGGCTTCTGTTGAAAAGCAGAATCTTGTATATGATGATCAAAGCACGGCCTTAAAGGGCATAGCTTTGTGTATAGCGTTAATTAGCGAGCCTCACACCCCGGTATGAGTCAAAAACGGGATCAGGACCGTAGAGAGAACACAACGTTTCTTTCTAGCTATGGGTGGTGTCATGGTATGGAGCTCAGACATTTATATATTTTTTACCTATGTGGTTGTTGGAATGCAAGGCGCCTCGGATATATTGGTTACTACGGGACGATGGATAGGTCCTATAGGACCAAGGAACGTGTGTTCAGATATAACTAATCCGCTAAGTATGGACCAGCCCTATAGATTCCAAGGATTGCCCGTAGGTGTGATCCTGAGGCATTTGCTAGAGTGTCTCAAACGGAGAGGAGCCATCCCTGGCCTCGACTCATAGATGGAATCCAATTTCCAATACATGACATTTTGGTTTTAATTGAAGAACTAGTGTGGCGACATGATAGATGGTACCCATGCCTCCTATGATTAATACATTTATATTTAAAGTTGATTTCTTCACATATAGTAATAATAAAAGATAAAATTTCACGTACCAAGCATTATTTGGCAAATATAAGGTAAAACTCTATCCTCCGCTTGCGTTGTATTGTGTGATGGGACCTGAATCTTATAATAATAGCTTCATTTTCTTTAATTAGCATTGCGCTGTTTGATTCATGCACTGGTATTCTTGGGGGTAATCCCGTTTCGTATTATACGGCGGGGTCCCTTGATTTACCTAACTTTAAAATCAAGTTAATAACTTGTTTTAGTTCTCACACCGGTCACATGACTGACCTGGAGTTTATTGTTTTAACCTAAACTCTGGATGTCCTTATTTTCCACACGGGCTGCTAGTAGTTTTGGTTTTGTAGATATTATATATTCATAGGATCCTGGTTTACAGCAGGAGGTTTATTCGGAACGCTCTGTATCCGTTTATCTCTTTCAGCTGTGTTATGTATTATTTTCCGCTGCTATGTAATGAATTTTAATTCTCTGAAATTTATCAAATGTATATTATTTATTCATGCCATGTTGTATTCTTGTACTCTGATGAAATTGTTGTAATAAGCAATGAAATGTTCTTTTGTTTGTGTTTTGATTTGTCATGTTCTCAGCTCAATCCGGGCTTTCCCATAAGGGTGAGTTTGGGTCGTTTCAATATCTTTCTAACGAATGTGAAAAATTGAGATTTCATAATATAAATTGAAAGTTATGTCCAGTTTAAAATTCAGAATAGTCGCTCTGGAATTTATATATATTTTAAATTATATATAGCCCTTAAAAATAGCTATTTTGCAAATGACCTCCGTTTTCAACGAAACAACTTTTGCTGCATTTGGAATGTCAAATTATTGTTAGGTTTCATATTTCATAATTTTTGGAATTAATATGTGAGCGTGGTGAATTTAAACATGTTTGGTAATTTCAGTTTGAATTTAATCGACTGGAAAATGGCCAATTTTCAAACAGCCTCCAAATTCGATGAAATTAGTTTTGTTAGGATCGTATCGTCATAACATAGCTAGATTTATTTTTCTGGAATTTTTGGAGTCAGTATGTGACCCTAGTAAATTAAAATGTACGTTTAAAATTCAATATATGGATTTATATTTTAATTTAAAGAAAAACTAGCTGAAACAGTAGAATTGGCTAACGAAACATTTCCCATTGTGTTCGAAACGAGGGTACTTGGATAGGGAGGACAATCATTGGGTTTGATTTGGAGATCGGATTAATAATCAAGTAATTTTTGAAATAAATGAATTAAATAAATATAAAATAAAAAAGGTATAAACTCTCCAAACCTAAGTCAAACCCTATACTTTCTCCATACGTAGTCAAACATTACTGGGCGCCTCCATTTCATTTTGAACGAAGAAAAAATCCCAATTTGATCGAATCGCGCCTGCCGTTAACCGCGACTCCAACTTCTGCTTGTCGTCCTCGTCAGCATCGGTCGCGCACCCCTTTTTCCTGTCGCCAACTCGAGTGCCGCCGCCACTGGCCTGGAGCCGCGTCGCTTCCTGATTCCACCGTGAATGGCCAATCGAAGACCGGTGCCTCAGCTTCGCACTGGTGGCTTCTCCTTTGGCCAAACGAAGCTGCACTTGCCTCCAGGAAGTCGCCTGAAGCTGTTGCCTCTTCTTCCTGCTTCAATGTGGGTAAATTCAAGTTTTTTAAATATGAATCAACATTGATTTTTGTAACACCCCGCGAATTCTATAACTGTGAAATTCACAAATTAAAGTATAATTAATTTCAAATCAAAGAACAAAGGGAAACGGGATACGCCATTGCGTTCGTCTCGGAAAAATACACGAAATAGAGTCCGAGTTTCGAAAAACGGAGTCCGTATGAAGAAGATATGGCCTTCGGAAGTTTCTGAATTAAGTTTAAAATTCGAACAGAATAAAACAGCTCAGAAAAACAAGTTTAAATTCCAAAATTGGGCCCAATTGGCCAGGGCGGGAAAACACCCGCCTAATGCACCTAGGTCGACTGGGCTGTCGACCTGGTCTAGCCAGGTCGACAGGGCTGTCGACAGGGCTGTCGACCTGGTCCAGATCCAGGTCGAACCCAGCCCAATCTGGCTGGCCTATTCTATGTTGGTCGATTTTCAGGGGTCTGCTTTGTCATTAGGGCAAGGTGGCAGGCTCTAATTGGTCTCTCTTTCGAATGAATGGCTATGATCAATCCAAGCTACATCGATGGTCCTAATCAGTTCATAAACCCTATAAAAATGACCCTAGACTCAACCTAATCTATTCATTCAAAAATATGAACAAGGCCATCATGTTGCTGAGGAACAACTAAGAGTAGCCACCAATTGGAGAGAGGATTAGGAGGCAAATTCTAAAGCATAAAGCAACTTAATCAAATCAAATCAACAAGGAATCACATCTCCAAATTCCTAAATTGGAGAATTCGCCACACAATTGTAAGTAGAGTATTATTTTGGTATGAACAAATAACTGTGTTGGTTTGTATACTTGATTGTGGTGATAAATGATTCATATTTGTGCGTTACTATGATTCTTATCGATTTGGAATATTGTATAGCGATTGGATATTCGCAAAGTATGTTATTCATTATAAAAACTACATGTTTGCGGTAGTTTTATGCAAGTATACGTTTGGATATTCTCAAAATATGTAATTCATGTTGAAGCTACATGTATATAGTTGTTTAATTGAATTCATGCAAGTTTGAGGTTTTGCTACTATGCCATCATAATGTATATTTTTGTACAAAAATCATTTTGTACGTAATTGGAACAAATTTGGGTTACTATAGTTCATATGAAACTATGTTGAAATTTTGGCACCATGATCTATGTATTAAGCCATGCTTTTGTACTAGAAAACCTATTTGCAAACTTGTGAATATGGCTAGGCTATGATTGATATTTTTGCATAATTGAAATCCATGTTAGGTCTATATTGTTAACAAGAATTATATGATGACATATGTGGTACATAGCTAGGTTAGATTCAAAAATCCCTTTTGCAAGTTTGCATGACTAAAGTAAAAATCATGATTTCATGTTAGAAATATTTATGCCATGGTTATGTGAATAGATTTAAAATCATGATTTAAGTTGAACTATACTTTTGTGTTAGTAACAAAAGTAAGCACCTTTGTAAACATGTAGCAATCTTATGAACATGATTTGCTTATGTTTGACATTATGCCTGAATAAAAATATAGGTTTATGTTGTAGTTAAGCCTATGTGTCAATAGTGATATTCTTAACTTAACTACAAGTTTACATGGTGTGATTCATGTCACTTATGCTTTATGACCAAAGTATATGTTACCACTATGCAAGTACACCAGTTTCTATTTTGTAGTTCCAACGTCACGTTGCAAGTTCATGCGTTCACATTCCCCTTTTTGTGTATGTAATCACGCTTTAAGCCTCCCCTTTTTCTCAGGGCTAAGTTGGGCTTAAAAAGGCTAAGCCCAACATATATATAATAAACGGATGTGTTAAACGGGGGAAAATAACGTTGGGTTAAATTTATTAATAAATGAAAATATAAAGTAGAAGGGCCCAAATTCAAGTATGGGTTGGGCCCATGATTGGTGTAACCTTTACACCATTAACTTAATAATGGGCCGCAAATATTTACATATAAGAAAATAAAGAAGAAAGACAAAATATGTAAATGTAGAACATACGATGTGTTTAACCCGAGGTTGGATTGAGTTGTGATGTAAACCTGCCCGGAACCGCCCGGCTGTCCAGTGGTCACAACAATACCTATCCAATGTGGGAGGTTAAACATGGAGCCCAATAAGGACCCGAGGTTAGACTGAGTTGTGGCGTAAGACTGCCCAGAACCAACCGGCAACAGGCAGCCACAACAATACCTGTCTAATGTGAGAGGTCAAGGCTTTAATAAGACAATTAAGGCTGAGTCAGGATTGTTAGGGTTAAGTGAACTAAAGACTTAATCAAAATGGAACATGCTAAACTAAACGGACTAGTGGGGGTTAGGTTAGAAAACACTTAACCAACTTAGCATGTTGGCTAGAGATAGAAAACCTAGTATTGGGGGACCCTTTTCAGCAGTAACCCTAGAAGGTGTATCAGGATACCCTGAAACTAAGCAGGGTGGGGCACGATTACTGGGCTGATTGTAAGAGGTCAAATCGACGGCGGTGGTGTAGCAGTGTAGGTTCTAACGGGGTGCGGGCGTGCACACACTCCGGCGCAGAAAAATAAGGCACTGGACACCAGTAGCATACCTGTGCATTCTAGGATTGTGTCGGGCCGCCACCATGGGACTTGATACACCCCATGGTGGGACCAGCATAGGTAACTACAACATCGGGGGCCGTAAGACACATGTAACTATGCGAGTAGGAGCCGATCATCATAGAATGGATCACATCACCCTGATTATGGGGTGCCAGTTGGGAACTAGTTTATATGGGTTCAGAGATTAATCATGGGGTACGATAGTATATTCGACCCTAGACAACTTAACCAAGTTATAGTGCTTTCCCACTTCTTGTTTATACTTATCATACCCAGTTCTTTATTCATAGACAGAATAGTACTAGACTTACTCAGGCTTTATGTCTGACTCTACTTTTCTTTCGTCTTCTTTTCTTCCGTTTCCTCCCCCCCCAGGTCCACATGGAGGGAACACTGCAGCTTGACCGGCCTTAATACCCAGCTTGAAGAGGAGAAATGTATTTCTTGGATCTTTTCGTTTTGAACTATGGCTTTGGACAACCACTATGGGGCTTTTGCAGTTTATCTATGTTTTCTTTATGCTTCTTTAAATAATGTAATCAAGACAGATTATGAAAGTGTTATGTTATGTTTTTGGAAAGGATGTAAGACAATCATGGTGATGTTGTTGTAACACGTATTTGCTTTTATGAAATAGAAGTTGTTGTTTTTCCGCTGTTTACAAATATGTGTTCTTATATCTGTCTTGTATATCTGTGACTTATACTTATAAACCTCCACCAAAATTAGGGCATTCCCTTTGAGAGTGACCCTAACGGAGGTGGGGTGTTTCACTTGGTATCAGAGCATAGGTTTACCAGATAAGATAAAAAGTTTTGAAAAATTATTTTCAAAAAGGAAATTTAAAGAAGCATTTAAAAAAAATATTATTTTAAAAAGGCAAAGTCCCCCCAAAGCCATAGGTACTATCTCTTATCCTTCGTTTTGAATCTATCCTTTTTGTTTCAGCATGTCCGAAGAACTTAACTTGCCAGAAGGGGTGCCAATACCTGGTTGGTTTAGACGGTTCTTAGAAGCAAGAGCCACTCAGCCAGGTCCTACCGTTCCTCCTCCCCCAGCTGCAGGAAATCATCCAGCTGCAGCGGCACCTTTTCCACGGGGAAACACTTTTGCTAAGATATGTAAAGATTTTAAAGCTATGGGAGGAAAGGATTTCCATGGAACTGAGTCCTTCGTGGCAGCTTGGAATTGGCTGAAAGAAACTGAGGACCTATTCATCATCTTTGAGGTAGAGGATAGACAAAAAGTACAATTGGCAGTGTGGCTATTGAAGGGCGAGGCTTCCTACTGGTGGGAAGTCACTAATGCTGAAAGACCAGTGGAGACATGGGAGGACTTTAGGGCAAGGTTTGAGACTAAATTTCTCTCAGATACGGAAAGAAGTTTGCAGTTGGAAAAATTCTTATTTCTTAAGCAAAGGGACAAGACAGTCAGAGAGTATGTGAATCAGTTCGATGAGCTGGCTAGGTTTGGGCTTGACCTAGTCAACACCCCGCACAAGAAGGCTCTCCGTTTCGTCAAAGGGTTGAATGAGCCATTACACAGTTTGGCCATGACCCATATACCCATGGGAGCCACGTATGAAAGATTGGTGCAAATGGCATTGCTGAATGAAGAGGATAAGGGCAAGAAGGAGACAAAGGCAGAAAGCTCTCAAGGGAAGAAAGAGGGTTTGCAGCCTAAGAAGACAGACTTTAAGAAGGGCGGGAAAGGCAACAAAGAGAAGAGGAAGTGCAATTTCTGTGGCAAAGTGGGGCACTTAGTAAAGGACTGCCGGAAAAAGAAGGCCAAGGAGAATGGTGGGTGCTTTTCTTGTGGTGAGACAGGCCACAGGGCTAAGGACTGCCCAAAGAAACGAGGACAGGGGCAGAGGGCTGGATCCACCCCAGGGGCACAGGTTCATGTGCTAGAAGCGCCACCTTTGCAACAGCGAGGTATAAATACTTCTGTAGAAAGTGTAGTTTATTTTTATGATCACCCCGTTCGCACTTTATTTGATTCTGGCGCATCACACTCCTTTATCTCGTCTGCTTTAGTAGAATCTCTGCACCTAAAAACTAGTATGGTAGAGGACCCCTTAATTGTTTCAAACCCAATTGGGGGCCCAGCTCATTTGTCTATGATCTGTTTGGGATTGAAAATTTCTATTCTAAGTGTAGAATTTCAATGTAGTGCCTTTGTTTTGGGCTTTTCGGGTTATGGTTTGATTTTGGGTATGGATTGGCTATCCAGTAATGGGGCCATCCTTGATTGTGAGAAAAGGGTTGTTAGGCTCCTAACCCAGCTCGGTAATACCTTGGAAATTTCTTGTAATCCCTCATACGCGGTTATGCTTAGTTACCTTGAATCGCTAGATGCCTCTGTTGAAAATTTGCAATCAGTTAAAGTGGTCCGGGAATATCCGGATGTCTTCGAAGAGGTGAAGGGCTTGCCTCCGAAGCGGGAAATAGACATCCGCATATATCTTGTAGATAATGCAAAGCCCGTTGCGTTGCCCGTTAGACACATGGCTCCACGAGAAAGGAAAGAGCTCAGTAAACAGATTAAAGAGCTTCTAGAAAAGGGGTTCATTAGGAGGAGCATTTCAGAATGGGGCGCTCCAGTGGTGTTCGCTACAAAGGCGGATGGTTCACTCCGTCTATGTGTTGACTATAGGGAGCTCAACAAGCTAACGAAAAAGAATAGGCACCCGCTCCCTAGAATTGACGATTTGTTTGACCAGCTTGTAGGAGCGTCTGTTTTCTCCCAACTCGATTTAGCAACCGGTTTTCATCAGCTAAGGGTGGCTGAAGATAGCATCGATAAAACGGCGTTCAGAACCCCAGACGGCTTCTTTGAATGGCTTGTCATGCCTTTCGGCTTGACAAATGCACCTGCTTACTTCGTGGACCTGATGAGTAGGGTATTTAGAGATTTCCTCAACAAATTCGTAGTGGTCTTCGTAGATGATATCCTTATCTTCTCAAAAAGTGAAGAGGAACATGCTCAACACTTAAGGGCAATCATGGAAACTTTGCGAGTCCATCAACTAAAAGCCAAATTCTCCAAATGCCACTTTTGGAGAGAAGAGGTGAGGTTCCTTGGGCACATAGTATCCAAACAAGGGTTAGCAGTGGACCCCGCTAAGGTAGTGGCGGTACAGGATTGGAAGACACCAAGGAATGCAACTGAGGTCCGAAGCTTTCTAGGACTAGCAGGTTTCTATCGAAAATTTATAAGGGATTTTGCGAAAATCTCAGCTCCGCTCACGAAATTGACTAAGAAGAATCTAGTGTTCAATTGGGATTTGGATTGCGAGTTTGCTTTCCAACGACTGAAAAGGGCTCTTACAACAGCCCCAGTTTTGACGCTGCCAGATGGTAGCAAGATGTTCACTGTTTATACGGATGCATGTGGGACAGGGCTAGGCGCCGTCTTAATGCAAGAAGGAAGGGTAATAGCTTATGGCGGGAGGCAGTTGAAAGTGCACGAAAAGAACTACCCAACCCACGATCTTGAGTTAGCCGCCATCGTCTTTGCACTCAAGTCTTGGCGACACTATCTCCTAGGTGAGAAGTTCGAACTTTACACAGACCATAAATCGTTGAAATATCTTTTCTCGCAGAAGGATCTGAACTTGAGGCAACAAAGATGGATGGAGTTTCTTGCCTCGTACGATTTCGAAATCTCCTACACTCCGGGCAAAGGCAACGTAGTGGCAGACGCGTTGAGGCGAAAGAAATTGACCCTAAGCCCGTTGTTTGTTGAAAGACAAAGCCTAGAGTTTATAGTCAGCTTCGACTTTAGGCCTTCCTCCGATTTCGTACCAGGCTTGCTAGCATCTCTCGAAGTGCGCCCAACTTTAGTGGATTCAGTAATGACAGCACAACGCGAAGACCCTCAGTTTGTGGAAACAATTGATAGGCTAATTAGGGGTGAGACTTCAAGTCACCTCAACAGATACTCCATCGACGATAAGGGTTTGCTAAGGCGAGACGGAAGACTATGCGTCCCACAGACAAAAGATTTAGTAAAGAAGGTTCTCGAGGAAGCACATCACTCCAAGATGACGATACACCCAGGCGGAGATAAAATGTACAAAGACATAAAAAGGACTTTCTTCTGGAACGACATGAAAAAGGACGTGGCAGAATTCGTTTCTAAGTGCATGGTGTGCCAACAGGTTAAGGCGGAACAGAAAAAGCCTGGCGGACTACTACATCCTCTGGAGGTCCCGCAGTGGAAGTGGGATAGCATCTCAATGGACTTCATCGATGGGCTGCCTAGGTCTAGGAGAGGCAACACTAGCATTTGGGTAATAGTGGATAGGCTTACTAAAAGCGCCCACTTTTTACCTGTCAAAAGTAAGAGAACTGCCTCATCCCTGGCATCACTTTACCTCAAAGAAATCGTTCGACTCCATGGAATACCATCTAGCATTGTTAGTGACCGAGACCCCATCTTCACCAGTGAGTTTTGGCGGAGTCTGCAAGAAGCAGTAGGAACGCAGTTATGCTTGAGCACAGCCTATCATTCCCAAACCGACGGCCAAACAGAGAGAGTGAACAGAGTTTTGGAAGACCTTTTAAGGCTATGCGTCCTTGACTTCGGAGGGACATGGGAAGACCACCTTCCTTTGGTGGAATTCGCCTACAACAACAGCTATCAAGCAACCATTGGAATGGCGCCCTTCGAAGCTTTATATGGAAGACCGTGCCGATCGCCCACTTGTTGGTGGGAGTCTACGGACAAGCTCATACTTGGACCAGATATGATCCGAGAGACTTCAGAGAAAGTTGACTTAATACGAAGAAGGATGAAGACGGCCCAAGACAGACAAAAGTCCTATGCCGACAAGAGAAGGACCGACCTTGAATTTGAGGTTGGAGACAGAGTTTTTCTCAAGGTATCACCACTAAGAAACGTTGTTCGTTTTGGAACCACAGGAAAACTGGCACCAAGGTTCGTAGGGCCATTCCCTATCATCGAGAAAATTGGGAAAATGGCCTATAGATTAGAGCTACCCGAGAAGTTGGCCGGAGTCCACAACGTTTTTCACGTTTCACATCTCCGAAAATGTCTACATGAGTCAGCCGAGGTGGTAGAGCCAAATATCCTCGAAGAGGCCGAAGTGGAACGCGAAGCAACCATAAGAAAAGTTCCAACCCGCATATTAGGAACGGAAGTGAAGAAGCTACGCAACCGTGAAGTCAAGCTCGTCAAAGTTCAGTGGAGCAACGCCGAGGGAGAGGCGACTTGGGAAACTGAAGCTAGAATACGCACTGCCTACCCTTTTCTGTTCGAGGGTACATCCTTGATCTTTCCTTTTCCTTAAGTTGCGCTTTTATCTATCTTTTTAGGTATATTTCCTCGACCTTATCTTTTAGGTAGAAACCCTTTGGATGGAAACATGTAATTGAAACATGTTATGGATGATGGTTGCAAGTGGTTGCAAGTGATTGCTAGTGGTTGCTCGTGGTTGCATATACACACACAATCTAGGTTTTAGATCAGCTCAGTCACTTCATATTGCATATGCATATATGTTTGCATTCGTATATGGTTGAACTCTAATGTGTTGTCATGTGGATGTTGCATTTATATTGAATGATTGTGCACTCATATAGAATCAAGAATAGGAAAATTTGCATACATAATGGATTCATGGCACTTACATAATTCGCATTAAGGAGGTCAACTGAATCAGTAAACCGCCTGATTTTGCATTAGATAAGTACATGTACACACACACTTCGCATATGATCATGAAGCATTAGAAGCCTTTTAAGGACAATGGACGCTCGTGTTTGATGGATGAGTAGATGGATGATTGGATGTTAGGATATACATTCCTCCTAACTTGAAGATTTCGGGGACGAAATCCTTTTAAGTGGGGGAGAATGTAACACCCCGCGAATTCTATAACTGTGAAATTCACAAATTAAAGTATAATTAATTTCAAATCAAAGAACTAAGGGAAACGGGATACGCCATTGCGTTCGTCTCGGAAAAATACGCGAAATAGAGTCCGAGTTTTCGAAAAACGGAGTCCGTATGAAGAAGATATGGCCTTCGGAAGTTTCTGAATTAAGTTTAAAATTCGAACAGAATAAAACAGCTCAGAAAAACAAGTTTAAATTCCAAAATCGGGCCCAATTGGCCAGGGCAGGAAAACACCCACCTAATGCACCCAGGTCGACTGGGCTGTCGACCTGGTCTAGTCAGGTCGACAGGGCTGTCGACAGGGCTGTCGACCTGGTCCAGAGCCAGGTCGAACCCAGCCCAACCTAGCTGGCCTATTCTATGTTGGTCGATTTTCAGGGGTCTGCTTTGTCATTAGGGCTAGGTGGCAGGCTCTAATTGGTCTCTCTTTCGAATGAATGGCTACGATCAATCCAAGCAACATCGATGGTCCTAATCAGTTCATAAACCCTATAAAAATGACCCTAGACTCAACCTAATCTATTCATTCAAAAATAAGAACAAGGCCATCATGTTGCTGAGGAACAACTAAGAGTAGCCACCAATTGGAGAGAGGATTAGGAGGCAAATTCTAAAGCATAAAGCAACTTAATCAAATCAAATCAACAAGGAATCGCATCTCCAAATTCCTAAATTGGAGAATTCGCCACACAATTGTAAGTAGAGTATTATTTTGGTATGAACAAATAACTGTGTTGGTTTGTATACTTGATTGTGGTGATAAATGATTCATATTTGTGCGTTACTATGATTCTTATCGATTTGGAATATTGTATAGCGATTGGATATTCGCAAATTATGTTATTCATTATAAAAACTACATGTTTGTGGTAGTTTTATGCAAGTATACGTTTGGATATTCTCAAAATATGTAATTCATGTTGAAGCTACATGTATATAGTTGTTTAATTGAATTCATGCAAGTTTGAGGTTTTGCTACTATGCCATCATAATGTATATTTTTGTACAAAAATCATTTTGTACGTAATTGGAACAAATTTGGGTTATTATAGTTCATATGAAACTATGTTGAAATTTTGGCACCATGATCTATGTATTAAGCCATGCTTTTGTACTAGAAAACCTATTTGCAAACTTGTGAATATGGCTAGGCTATGATTGATATTTTTGCATAATTGAAATCCATGTTAGGTCTATATTGTTAACAAGAATTATATGATGACATATGTGGTACATAGCTAGGTTAGATTCAAAAATCCCTTTTGCAAGTTTGCATGACTAAAGTAAAAATCATGATTTCATGTTAGAAATATTTATGCCATGGTTATGTGAATAGATTTAAAATCATGATTTAAGTTGAACTATACTTTTGTGTTAGTAACAAAAGTAAGCACCTTTGTAAACATGTAGTAATATTATGAACATGATTTGCTTATTTTTGACATTATGCCTGAATAAAAATATAGGTTTATGTTGTAGTTAAGCCTATGTGTCAATAGTGATATTCTTAACTTAACTACAAGTTTACATGGTGTGATTCATGTCACTTATGCTTTATGACCAAAGTATATGTTACCACTATGCAAGTACACCAGTTTCTATTTTGTAGTTCCAACGTCACGTTGCAAGTTCATGCGTTCACATTCCCCTTTTTGTGTATGTAATCACGCTTTAAGCCTCCCCTTTTTCTCATGGCTAAGTTGGGCTTAAAAAAGCTAATCCCAACATATATATAATAAACGGACGTGTTAAACGGGGGAAAATAACGTTGGGTTAAATTTATTAATAAATGAAAATATAAAGTAGAAGGGCCCAAATTCAAGTATGGGTTGGGCCCATGATTGGTGTAACCTTTACACCATTAACTTAATAATGGGCCGCAAATATTTACATATAAGAAAATAAAGAAGAAAGACAAAATATGTAAATGTAGAACATACGATGTGTTTAACCCGAGGTTGGATTGAGTTGTGATGTAAACCTGCCCGGAACCGCCCGGCTGTCCAGTGATCACAACAATACCTATCCAATGTGGGAGGTTAAACATGGAGCCCAATAAGGACCCGAGGTTAGACTGAGTTGTGGCGTAATACTGCCCGGAACCAACCGGCAACAGGCAGCCACAACAATACCTGTCTAATGTGAGAGGTCAAGGCTTTAATAAGACAATTAAGGCTGAGTCAGGATTGTTAGGGTTAAGTGAACTAAAGACTTAATCGAAATGGAACATGCTAAACTAAACGGACTGGTGGGGGTTAGGTTAGAAAACACTTAACCAACTTAGCATGTTGGCAAGAGATAGAAAACCTAGTAATGGGGGACCCTTTTCAGCAGTAACCCTAGAAGGTGTATCAGGATACCCTGAAACTAGGCAGGGTGGGGCACGATTACTGGGCTGATTGTAAGAGGTCAAATCGACGGCGGTGGTGTAGCAGTGTAGGTTCTAACGGGGTGCGGGCGTGCACACACTCCGGCGCAGAAAAATAAGGCACTGGACACCAGTAGCATACCTGTGCATTCTAGGATTGTGTCGGGCCGCCACCATGGGACTTGATACACCCCATGGTGGGACCAGCATAGGTAAATACAACATCGGGGGCCGTAAGACACATGTAACTATGCGAGTAGGAGCCGATCATCATAGAATGGATCACATCACCCTGATTATGGGGTGCCAGTTGGGAACTAGTTTATATGGGTTCAGAGATTAATCATGGGGTACGATAGTATATTCGACCCTAGACAACTTAACCAAGTTATAGTGCTTTCCCACTTCTTGTTTATACTTATCATACCCAGTTCTTTATTCATAGACAGAATAGTACTAGACTTACTCAGGCTTTATGTCTGACTCTACTTTTCTTTCGTCTTCTTTTCTTCCGCCCCCCCCCCCCCAGGTCCACAGGGAGGGAACACTGCAGCTTGACCGGCCTTAATACCCAGCTTGAAGAGGAGAAATGTATTTCTTGGATCTTTTCGTTTTGAACTATGGCTTTGGACAACCACTATGGGGATTTTGCAGTTTATCTATGTTTTCTTTATGCTTCTTTAAATAATGTAATCAAGACAGATTATGAAAGTGTTATGTTATGTTTTTGGAAAGGATGTAAGACAATCATGGTGATGTTGTTGTAACACGTATTTGCTTTTATGAAATAAAAGTTGTTGTTTTTCCGCTGTTTACAAATATGTGTTCTTATATCTGTCTTGTATATCTGTGACTTATACTTATAAACCTCCACCAAAATTAGGGCATTCCCTTTGAGAGTGACCCTAACGGAGGTGGGGTGTTTCAATTTTTCTTTAGTTTTTAAAATTAATTCGCATTGATTTATTTTTAGATTTTTATTATATATATAGCATTGTAAAAATAATATTTTTATTACATATATAGCATTGTAAAAATATGGTTTTTATTATATATAAAGGTTGTAAAAATATGATTTTTATTATATATATAGCGTTGTAAAAATTTGTTTTTTATATTATATATAGTGTTGTAAAAATATGATTTTTATTATATATATAGCATTGTAAAAATATGATTTTATTTATATAGATAGTACTAAAAAAATGTGATTTTCATATGTATAGTTTTATGATAAAAATGTGATTTTTATATGTATAGTTTTATGATAAAAATGTGATTTTTATATAAATAGCATTGTTATAAAAGATGAATTTTTATATAAATGTATTTGGTTTAAAAATATGATTTTTAAAATATATACATCATTGTAAATATATGATTTTTATATAAATAATTTCGTAGTAAAAATGCGATTTTTAAAATATAAACATCGTGTTAAAAATATGATTTTTATATAAATAGCTTCATAGTAAAAATGTGATTTTTTAAATATAAACATCGTGTTAAAAATATGATTTTTATATAGATAGCATTGAAATAAAAATGTGATTTTTTATTTATAAATATCATTGTTTAAAAATGTGATTTTTAATATAAACCGCGTGAAACAGATTGCGGTGGAACAGATTGGAAGCAAGACTTAATCCAAACCATTCAATAAAAAATTCCGGAGTGGAACCCCAGGTGAGAACACCTTCTCATTCAATTTATTTTACAGCTAAAAATATACTAGGTTGCAGACGGGGCTTAGTAGCCCCCGACATTATTTATTGTGCAAATCATGGTTGTTTGTGTGAATTGAATTGTGGTGAAATTGATTGAATTGTGATGAGTTGACTGTATTGTGGTGAAATGATTGTATTATGGTTTTGTAGTTTGGTTAATTATTATGTATAGCGCGAGCCAATGTCAGGAGATGGGTAATGCTAGACATTAATCCGGTTCTAATATCGTGTCGTTATAATGCCGAAATTTTCTGAAATTAATATTTGTTCATTAAAAATATAATTTTTAATGTGTATGTGAACTATATAAAATAGTCAAGTGTTGAAATAAATATTTTATCGTAAAAAATATAAATTTTAACGTATATATGAACGTCATGAAATTCTCCTGAAATGAAAATAAATATTCATTTACAAATCGGACGATTCGTTTATGTACACCTATTTAACTAACATTGATTGGGACGATAAATTTTACACATCGCCCAACTGCACAAATAATATTCACTATTTGTCGGTTAAAACCCCACACGGGTATTAGGATGATATTTGGCGTACACTAATCCTAATTATTTAGTTGTATGTCAATCGATTGGTTGACAGATTGTTGTAAGTGTTAATTATTTATATTTAATGCTTATGCAGTTGTGTAATGCACTCTGGATGATGGTTGATTGAGTATCACTATTGTTGTGTACATGTGCGTACAAAATACATATAAATAACATTATATGGCAATTGACTGTGTCTGATTCCAATTCAGAAATAATGAATATTTTAAAATAATATTCAATAAAGGATTAAAAAGTGAATTTGATGTCCGATTCTGGATGGACACGAGAATATTGAAATGTGTGAAGTCGTGTTGACGGATATGCGCCATTTTGATGCGAACGATATTTATACCAATTTTATTCATTCTTATAATGAATATAAAAAAGGAAATGATGTCAAAATAAGATATTTTGAAAATATTATCATTCAAATATTATAATGATAAGGAGTATTCAATTTTGACTTGAAATTCAAATGAAAGTGGGAATTGTTTTAAAACGAATTTATAACCGATTTATAAAATACGTTTTAAATGGAAATCAACGAAATATATAATATATATATTATACATATTTAATGGCCTGAATAGAACGCGCCGCGACCATTCGCGGATTTCGACCATTGACTTCGAATTGACATTACGGGAGATCTGAACGTCGGATTCTTTTAAACCTGGAACCGTTAGGTTCATATCGAAAAGAACTTTTCAATGAATATAAGAGATTTGAAATCTAACTACTGGATTTGGAATAATGTCCAAGTCAAATTTGGAAAAGGTAGCTATGGACGCAGTTCGATGGCCATTATCGGAAACCGACCGTACGGGCCTTGATAAAATCATTAAAAATACTAGTAATTTGTATAAAATCATAATAAACGATTTGGAAAGGATTTGGATGAAAAATTTCATGTTTGTAAAGACAAAAATATATTTTTATCAAAATGGACTAGTTATTAACTGGTACAATAATCAAATGGTTTTTAAATTAATAAGTTGGATTTGAAATGGTTATAAAATAACTAGAATTTTCCAATGAATAAATTAGAATGAAAGTTGATTGTGCGTTTATCATGAACTGTTTTTAATGACATTCATTCTTTAACCCGATTAACAGTGAAATATGATTTGGAATTTATAAATCTTTCTACTAAGAATTAATGGAAATTTTCCAAAGTAAAGTTTTCCAATTTAACATATTAAATTGGAGTTGAATGGAATTCTATTTGATAATAATCGAAGTGAGCTTCTGTGGAGGAAGACTGTTAATATATATATGGAATTTAAAAGGCCTTGTCATTATTCCATTTATATTATTAGTCAGATACAGAAATTGATATCGATTATATATTGATTTGTTCTCCGTGAAGATTCCATAATTAATGGAATATGATTTTGGGTTTATCGTGAACCGTGTTTTAAATGACATTGGTTATTTAACCCAGTTAAAGACATGATTACATGTCTAACATTGTATTTCAAACTGGATTTGTTGATCTCTGCTAAATATGCATCTGTTTGGTGGTGGAGAATTTATTTTCTTGCTTAACACCCTTCTCTGAGACGAGCTTAGAGGTGGTATATCGATAGAATTAATGGTACGGTGTAAATTGTCGATGTGGCATGTTTGATTTCCCAAAGTTAAATAACCATTAAATAATGATTGTTGGAAGATTAGAACTAAATGGAGTTTTAATGGATCTTTAATTAGATTAAAATGTGAATGTGATAATTTAAATTATCAAATTTGGGAAATGATCGAGAATGGAGTACCACCAGTTTTACTCCAAGCGATAGTTAGATCTTTAATTAGATTTGAACGTGAAATAGTAATTAAATTTACCGATAACACCATGGTGTTAGATATGGAGTATTGCCATTTTTGCTCCATGGGATGAATATGTTGGGATTGTGATTAATAAATAAATGATTACTTGGATAAGGCTCGATAATCTCGACTAGTTGATAAACCTTGATTTAGTTTAAAATTGATATCCAAAGGAAGAATAAAGTATAAATTTAAAAGAAATTATATTTGATAAAATTAATGGGGACCATTCCCTAAAAATGTGAATATTTGAATAAAAGAATATTCTGAATTGGAATGAGACGTATGTTGTGTTTGTGTAGCACTTGTTTATAAGATAAGCGGGTTATTCGGAAAGACTGGGTTTATACCCATTTGGAATAATTTATTCGACGATAAGTCGACGATAAAGACGGTGGTTGAAGACCGGAGTTTTTCACATCGTTTGGATGATTACTGATGTCTTGATTGGGCTGTACACCCAAGACAAGGTAATAATTGGTGATCTTCCAGACGTACTTGGAGATTGACCGGATATGCGAGGAACTCTCTCCTCTATTGGACATATGAGACGAGGAACAAGGTACCTCCATTTTTGTTCAGACCCAGAACGAACTAGTAAATGGATATGTGTCTGACATTGGATTTTATTCTATGTTGATTGATCTTTATTAAATATATATTTGTTTGGTGACGGAGAATTTATTCTCTTGCTTAACACCCTTCTCTGATATGTACGAGCTTAGAGGTTATATATCGATAGACATCGATCGCACGGCGTGAATTGTCAGTGTGGCATGCTGAGATGCAAATGACCAAGGCTTTTGTTGAAAAGCAGAGTCTTGTGATTGATGATCAAAGCACGACTTTAAATAGCATAGCTTTGTGTATAGCGTTAATTCGCGAGCCTCACACCTCAGTATGAGTCAAAAACGGGATAAGGGACCCTAGGAGTGCATGGCATTTCCTTCTACCTATGGGTAGTGTAATGGTATGGATCCCAGACATTTATTTTTACCTGTGTGGATGATGGATTGCGAGGTGCCTCATATATATCGATCACTACAGGGCCGAAAGATAGGTCCGATTGGACTGGGAAATGTGTGTTTAGGAATTGCCAATCCTCAAACGTAAGGGAGGACCGGCCTTGTAGGATCCAAGGGTTCACTGTGGGGAACCCTGAGGCATTTGCTAGAGTGTCTCGAAGCCGGCGAGGAGTACATCCCTTGCCTCGACTCGTGACGAAAATCCTATTTCCAATACGTGACATTTCAATTTTAATTGTAGAGCCTAGTATGGTGACATGATATATGGTACCTATGCCGTCTGTGATTGATACTTTTATATTTGAAGTTGATTTTGACACTATACACTTATAGTAATATCAAAAATAATTTGTTTTAAACGTACCAAGCATGTTTGGCTATTATAAGGAAAAACTCTACCCTCTGGCTTATGTTGCATTGTGTGATGGGACCTAAGTCTTATAATAGCTTCATTTTTCCAAAAAGCATTGCGATGTTTGTTATATGCACTGGTGTTCTTGGGAGGAAACCCATTCCGTGTTATACGGCGTGGTCCCTTGATTTACTTTATTTCTAAAGTAAAGTTTTAAATAACTATTTTACTTCTTACACCAGTCCCATGACAGACCTGGACTTTATTGTTTTAACCTAAACTATGGGTGCCTATATTTCCACATGTGCAGCTAGTAGTTTTGGTTATGCAGATTATTTCTTTTCCCAGGATCCTGGATTTATAGCTGGAGCTATATTCAGAATGCTTTGTAGCTGTGTATCTCTTTTAGTTGTGTATTATTTTTCATCGCTTTGTAATTTAAATCTTTGATATTTTTCTGATGTATATTATTTACTCATACTCTGTTAAATTCTTGTACTCTGATGTAATTGTTGTAATAGCAATGAAATGTTCTTCTATTTGCGTACTGATTTGTCGTGTTCTCAACTCAATCCGGCCTTTCCCATAAGGGCGAGTTTGGGTCGTTTCATTGGCCTTCCACTACACGTCCACCACAACCTTCTTTGGGCCTTCCACTGCTGTGCCAAAGATGAGTGTTAGCTCATGATTTGCTTTATTCCAGTATTTTGAAATTGATTTGAACTAAAATATGATAGTCAAATTCTTGTTGTTGGTTGCTGACTTTGTGTTTCATGCTACCATCTTTTGGTTGGTTTGTTATTAATTGGCCCGAATTGAAATTGCCGTGGTACTAGCATATGTTACCTTATGAAATTGAAATATACACTTGGTTCGAACTTGAAAAACTACTTTAGCTTGTCATTTTACTTTTCACTTTTGCATATGAACCCATGCTACTGTCATGAATTTCCTGAGTAACCTGTATTTGTGCACTTTTGTCTTCATACCCTTTCTGCCTTTTTGCTGTGCTTTTGTGCACTTTTGCTTTTTCTTTCCTTGTATTGGCCCACAACTTGCTGTTTTACTGGACATATTCATGTAACTGTTGAGTTGCTGAATCATTTGTGTTTGTATCACTTGAACCTTGTGTTTTTACATTATCCATTTTCATGACTTTGACTCTGTAGCAACTGATATGCTCTTCTCTGGTTACTATGCATATACTTGAAGTGCATTAGCCTATGATCATATGTTTACTGAGTTTGTTGTTGTGGTCTGATCTTGTATGGATGCATGCATTGCCTTAGCCATGCTATGCTTGTTAACTTATATTCTTTTGCATTATCATGTGTGCTTGGTACTTGTCTTTGTTGTCGACCTATTTAGCTGCACATGCTCTTGTCGATTTTAAGTATATACTTGTATATACATATAAATGTATGTGTATATTTGTATTTGTGCTAGTGCATATATGAAATTTATATTTGTATTGGTATGTCTTATACATGTCATTGTAATTTTTTGTCTTTGGCTTGTGCTATCACTTGTATATGCTTTGCTTGTGCTTGTTATTTCCTAGTTCTGGGATACTCTCGAAGTACACACGTGTCCATGTACACATGTGTATATGCATGCTCCTATAACCACTTGCCCTTGAAAAATTAAACTGATATGCGCAGATACAACACTTAATCTAAACATTGATATAGAATAGAAATAACATAACTGTTATTTGCATATAACATATACTTAAAGCAGGATTAATTATTATATTTAGTGTTTTATGTATTTACATAGAACGTTCGGGTCAGACCCAAGTGTTCAAGATTTGAAGATGTTAGTTATTAAAATTAAAGTATGGTGAAGAAGAGGGCTTTGGGTTCGTTCTTCTATAAATTTTCATTTAAGAAAAATCTTATGTATTTTAAAATTTCTACTGTATAGTAAATATTGTATCAACTTTGATATTTTTGTTATAAAAGTTTTCCGTTGTGCGATATTGTGTTATCTATTTTGTTTTTGATTCTGTGTGTTTATTCTGTTTGACATTGTGATTCTGTATGTTTATTCTATTTGACATCATTTTCATTTTTTTATGTAATGTTAGTTCTATTGTTTACATCGATAGTTATTGTAAACTGATATGTATAATTAAAATGACATCAGACTACAACAAATAATTGATGTAAAATAAACTGTAGACATCAGGAAAAACTCAAAAAATTGATGTTCAAAAGCAACTAAAACATCGGCTAATTAAAAAAAGACTGATAAAAACGTTGTATAAAACCATCTTAGATATCAGATATCCTAATAAAAATGTTGTCTAAAGCCATCTTGGACATCAGCCAAAAACCGATGTGAAAGACCACGAAATTTCTCTACACTCGCAAAGACATCGGTCGAAACACACTTAGACATTGGCCAAAAACTAATGTTATAGACTATGTTTCTAGTAGTGATAACATTAAAGGATTATGTAAAACATACATTATGGCATAACGTAGGAAGACTATGAAATACATATCATATTAGCATAACATATAATTTTAATGAAAACAGTATAACGTTAAACGAATATAAATTTACCTTCTTAAAATGAGGATTACTGATCCGTCCTAGCCATTTTCGGATTATGACTCCGTTTCCTACTCTATATTTTGTTTCTCTATAGTCTCAAATGCCTCAGTTAATGCATTTGATTCATCGTTTAGAGGTCCAAAATCTGTTTGATCGTCAGTTTTTGCTGTTCCTCTATGTTCCTCAACATCTGCTTTATGAGTTTGTTCATCAGGAATATTTCGTCCATCAAATGTAAACCTTGCATTTGTTTTCAAAATAGCCAACCAATCAATATTTTCTCTTCTTAGAGACAGATAAGGAGTATAATAAACTATAAAAGCTTGTTTGGTAAGAACAAAAGGATCGTACTTATAATAACGTGAAGCATGTTTTATCTCTATAAGATTTTATTTTGGGTGCACGTTGATTCCAGAATCAGAAACATTGCTGGACTAGTTGCATTTAAACAAAAATATTTCTTCTGTAGGTCGTGTGAAAAATGTCAATTGTAAAACCTGGGTTAGCACTCCATAAAAATCATTTATATGATCATTTGGATCATCACAACCTTTAATAAATACACCAGTATTTTTCATTAATTTTTCAGCACTATATTCTTTGGTGTTAGATTTATATCAATCGACAAAGAATATTGGATAGGTTTTGACTTTTCTTTTTGGTGCCATAGCTAAATGTTTCAATCCTTCGTCTACAGCACAATTTGTTGTACCAAAAACATAATTAGAAAAATCAAATAGAAAATTCTTTGCCGATATCTCCATTTGGATGCTGTATTCATAAATACTGCAATTATAGAATAAATGTTGCATTATGATTAAGATACACATGTGCTTATTTATACATAGCCATGTGTAGATGATATAAATGTATTACGACGAATATAAGTATATTACCTGACAAAATGTGCAACTTCACAGAATTTAAGAAGAATATATGTGTATGCTACATAATAATCTCTATCATTCAACATACTTCACATATTTACTTACAGGCCAACCATGTTTTTTTAAAATAGATAAAGTCTCTTGACAGTCATCATGATTAATGTCTTCATCATTACGCGTGGCACATTCAAATGATATGTTCGCATGATCACTAAAATAATGAGAGACAAAAAGGAAGCTTCTTCTTCGATGTATGATTTGCAAATCGAACCTTTAACTCGAGATTTCTGTCTCACTATTTTCTTTAGATGATTCAAGTACATATTAAGAATTATTTTAAATTATTTTCTTATACATTTAATTAAACCAATATTTACTAAATGAAATATTAATATACTTTTCAAATGGATACATCCATCCATATTGCATAGCCCCTCGAAGATGTGTTTCTAATGGAATATGAATAGGTAAATGCTCCTTAACACACAAAAAAAGCTAAAAGAAATATTTTTTCCCTGTTTGTGGAGAAATATAGGGATTTCTTCCTCAAATTTGCGTAGACGATCAAATTTAATGTAGTAGAATATAGCTCTTTATAAAATAGACTAAGTTCTGTTATAAAAGTCCAAACTTTTACGAGCATTGGTTCTTTGAAAGCGACGGGCAACAATTTTCTATCATAACATGACAATCATGGATTTTCATTCTGTTAAGTTTGTTGTTCTTATAGTAAACACATCTACGAAGATTAGAAGATATACCATCTGGAAATCTTAATCCTCCAACCCATTTCAAAAGTATTTTAACTTGATTATTGTTTAGCTCATAAAAATCTTGTGTTTTTTTTTGTCATTTGGCTTTATATGAATCTTAGGACGATTACATATTATTTCGATATCACGTCTTGATTTCAAATCATCTTTCATTTTCCACTTGACATTCAAAATTGTACTAAACTCATTGTCAAACACATTTTTTTCGTTATGCAAGTAATGGCCCACAAATCCATACTACCTGAGCTGACTAAATACACAACACGTCCAACCCAAATTGCACAGAAATACAAATCATTATAGGTTAAATACGAAAAAGATAGAAGAAGAACAACAACATAGAATCTCACATTACAACGGAATAAATGTAATATATATAACAAGCTTTGAAATGCAAAATTTGTACTTACATACATCATCAGAGTACATCACGTATACAACACAGCGGAATATAAATAGTAAATACACCACCTAACGCGAAGCGAGAATCCTCTATCATGCGTACCAAGCACACAGCAAGCAACAAGAACCGGTGTCAGTAAACTCCAACCACTTGGTTTAACTTTAAAAAAAAATCCGTTTAAAAGAAAGGATAATCGGAAGACCGATCCACACATAAACACAGATGCTTTTTACTTTACGATAACCCATAACATTTCTTTATAATCAATACTATTATGATATTATAATAGTGTCTAAATCAAATAAATGGTAATCTAGCAGAACGTTTGCATCTAGCGCTCCATATACATAATATACAATCAAAATCGTGGGTTCTTATTAGGTAATGGATTTCCAATTTTGACAAGGTATGGAACCACCTTTCGATATTGTATCTCTAGAGGGGAATACACTGGGTTCAACAAGAACATCTTACAACCTGACCAGACATGACTGACCACTCATTTTGCTTGAGTGTATCGAATGTATATCACCAATGGACAACATCGAAAGATTAAATAAGGAAATAAATTTTCTCTAGATAGGTGATAATACACCCTAATTGGGAGCTACCCACTTAGTCATGCTACCTACCCAATTTTTGTCATTTCCTAGTTGTTGAGGCTTGAGGCTACGATTACTTATCCTTCATTGATAGCATAATCACTTTGAATGCCACATTGCCGTATCCGTTAATCATTAATTGATTTTCACAAATATATTATGGATATTATGCTAAGAGAATGAATTCTCCGCCAACATATGTATATTTGTACAGACCAACATATGTGATATTGGAAATACTCTGCCAGATATTCGTCCATACACGTTCGTTCTGGGATTGAACGAAACCGAAGGCATAATTTTCATTAATCCATCTTAGGCAATTTCTACCTAGGAATAACAGAAAAACCCCTTGCACTCTAATCCGTC
Organism: Allium sativum; assembly: GCA_030737875.1. Taxonomy (NCBI): domain Eukaryota; kingdom Viridiplantae; phylum Streptophyta; class Magnoliopsida; order Asparagales; family Amaryllidaceae; genus Allium; species Allium sativum. Next base: position 36,983 of record JASFAX010003587.1, read on the forward strand.
TTTGATTATCTTCATATAATCTGATTCGAAATGCTACTTCCAATACAGAGTGGTTCTCGGATAATAACCCAACTGGTCTCTCCATATGGACAACGATATTGGCCAATACTTCGATAGTCGGTTATTTAACTATCGAAGAAAAACAAACATTCATCTTAAACATCAAACAATTAATAGTCCCCTTAATTAATATTTCGTTAATTACATCACTTCTCCATTTCCTTATCAATATTTGTTAACCCAGTATTTTCAACAATCATCTTGGCCTCTTACGCTATTTGGAAATCATTTCCATATATTACCTTCTCTTATTTTCTATACTTAGAAAATACCTTCTATTTATAAGTGGAAAACATTTCAATTACTTATTTCTTTCCCAAACTCGTTTATTTCTATACTTAGGAAAAATTCAGTATTATATTTCCAAAATTCCACTTACTTGGTGTTAATGGGCCTTTTGGATCGCCCACTAAGGCATATTAATATGGCAGGTTCGCATCTGAAGTATTCGAGTTGGATAAATCAATGAAGCCCGACATTTCAGTTCACCTCCATTATTTGGCGCGGCCCAGAATGAGCCCGATATGACCGAGCATGATTAGCTATGATATATTCAGTTAAAGACCAAAAAACTATCCTAAATACTAGCTCGCTACAGATATTTTTCGTTCAAATCACCCAAGGTAGATGAGTCACGTACCAGCTTACACCAATCGTTTAAAATAGAATACCGATTCTTTAGTGGATACTGACTTGTTCAGCCACAGCTATTATTTTGGATCTGACGACACGTGTTGAAAACGACCAAGTATTGTACCACTTATATAAACCCCTTTTTCCAGTTCAGAAAAGGGGGATTGAAGTTTATTGTGCATTTCTGAATCACTCTTTTCCCTTTTGTAATCATTCTGATTGATAGCTTAATCAATATATAAAGATTATAAAGTGGACGTAGGCTCATTAACGCCGAACCACTATAAATTTGTCTGTGATCTCCTCCATTTTTAGTATTTCTTATAATTGTTAATCTTCATTTAATCTCTACATAATTCTTCTCTTTGAGTGTTGTACCAATTTTTGGCATCAACATTTTGGTGCTTTCACTGAGAAGGGTGATTTTCTCAGATCAATTCAGATTCTCGCTCTACTTTTGGATCACCAAGTCCGAGACTAAAATCTCATTTTCGTTACCATGTTAATTTAGAAATGCCTAGAAAATTAGTTCGCAATACTGGAAAAAATCCGCAGGTAGGAACATCTGCAGATGCGGCTGGCGGGTCAACCGTCCCTTAAACGGCTCTACCTCAGCCTGTATTGCCTTCCGGGGGAGACTTAGCTCCATCTTTTGCTTTTGCCACCCGAAGTGAGTTTGTGGTTGTGGTAGATCGACTTGAGCAAACTACTGATGCCTTAAAAGCCCATGCTCAAGAGAATGCCGCGATGCGATAGGATATGACTCGCATGGCGAAATAAAGGGAAGAATTTAGAAATAAAGCCCAAGAGGTCCGGGATCATCGACTCCCTCCTCCTCAATTGGATCATGTTTTAGAAAGTTCCTCCTAATTGGGGGAAAGCAGAGACCCGCGTCAGTCTCGATGCCCATTAGAAAGAGATAAAAAAGTCTGTTAACTCCGTCTCGGGGAACATCAAAGCCCACTAGATGAATACAACCTAAAGCAAGCTGACCAGGCCGAGGTGGAAATTGTTGAACCCCTAACTCTGTAGAATCGGGAGGCATCCCCTCTTGTGAATCAGAATGCTGCTCGAAGAGATCGGGCCCCAGTTCACCCTCCTCGGAATCTCGTAATTAACCAAGAAAACCGAAGGAGAAGGAGGAATGCCCAGAAGGCATTTCTTAGTGAAGGGGCCAGAAGAAGTCCATTTTTGAAGAAGCCGAACTAGACACGGTTGTCCCCCTAAATCTAGCCGCCATGGTATGGAAGATTATGAACGACAGTCGTGGGCATAGGAATGAAGATTGGGGGGTCGACCGAAGTCATACACCATTCACCGACGACATTTTGCAAGCGGAGTTCCCCAGGAGATTTAACATGCCTCAGATGAATCAGTATGACAGACCTTCAGATCCACAGCAGCATCTGATATGATACTCTTGGCACATGGAAGTAGCAGTGGCCCCTGACACAATGAAGTGTAAGTCTTTTCCAATCTTTTTAAGTGGAATAGCCCTCGTGTGGTTTGTACGCTTGCCCGCGAGGTCAATTCCTAGCTTTAAAGACCTGAGTGCAAAATTCCTAACTCAGTTCCGCCTCCACGCATCCAAATCGAAGCATGTTATGGCTCTTCCAGCGGTTAAGCAGGGAAGAGGTGAATCCATGAGGAATTATCTCAATCGATTCAATCGGGCTGTTACAGAAGTTCGCAACCCCAACCATTAAACTATCTTGATGGCTTTGGTCGACGGCATTGACAAACAGATTGAGTTTGGAAAATATTTAATCGGAAAGCCACCAACCATGATTGAGGCTTTTTATGAGAAGGCTCACGTCCGATTAAGACAAGAAGATGTGCAGCTCGAAGAAGTGGATGGTCCGAAAAACTATTTTACTCCGTCAACCCAAAATAATGTCACAGTTAAACAATCTAGGGATAACTTGGGGAAAGTAGAAGTAAATGTTGAAAACCACGGCAAACGAAGTAGCAAGGGTCGAAGGAGGGCAATGGGAGTTCGAGAAAAAGAGGGAGCTCCCGGAAATGCCCCCTTTTCTAGGTATTTGATACATATACTGCCCTAAATGATACGCTAGAGAATATCTATCTCGATGCCTGCAACACGATGCAGTATAAGAAACTGCCCCCACTAGATCCCACGGAGAAGGAACAAGCAACTGGGAATATTGCTTATTCTATGACATATACGGACATACGACCAACGAACGTCGACATCTCAGTGACATTGTTGAAAATCTGATTTAAGAAGGGAAACTTGATGAATATAAGACAACCCTAAGGGACAAAGGGCCAGGAACTTTGATGCCCAAACAGAATCAAGCTGCATCTCGCGCCACCCCTCAGGAGAAAGGAAAGGGGATTGTTATCAATGCCATTGTGGGAGGACCACATCCGGCAGGTCACACCATCAGAGCCATGGAACAATATTTTAACTCCGCGAAACACCTCGATGTCGAAGAAGCGAATCCCCATGAGGCTGCAAGTCCTATTAAACAAAGGAGAATGATGGGCGACGATATCGTTTTCCGTTATTGGGAGTCGATCGGCATAGAAATCCCGACGGTTCATCCATTGGTAATAACCGCTATCATTGGCCCAGCCACGGTCCGAAAGGTCCTGGTTGACAACGGAAGCTCAGTTAACATCCTATTCAAATAGGCCTACGGCTAAATGAAGTTGGAAGTAAAGGACTTAGAGCCGCGTGAAGGCCAGATACATGGATTCAATGGAGCTTCCACTGAGCCCATTAGCCAGATCAAGTTACCTGTAGAATTGGGAGATGGAGATCGTCGAAGAGTTAGAATTCTATCATTTGTTGTGATGAATATCAACTCTAACTACAATGTCTTCTTGGGACAACCCGCCCTAGCTGTATTCCGGGCATGTATCGCCCCCTGGTGTTTGCTTTTGAAGTTCCCAACTGATAGTGGAATTGGAACAGTGCATGGAGATCAAGTAACAGGTCGAGCATGTTATTTGGTAGAATGGAAGGAGTTACGAAGCAGTGGTAGCAATAAGCCTAAAAAATCCTCTCCCCTCGAGGAGGGGAAAGAAGCATAGCAATCACAGAGGACACCCTGATCAGGACTGTCCCCCTGTGAGGTCGAAGACATCGACCCACGAGATGACGAAGAGTCGAGGTGCAGGAAGGCAGCCCCAAATGAGGCCATCGTAGAAATTCCAATCGACAAGGATGGTCCAACCAAGGTCTTAAATATTGGATCCCATCTTGATTCCCTCAAAATGAGGGAACTATGTCAATTCCTCCTAGCAAACTTAGACGTATTTGCCTGGACCCACGCTAACATGTATGGAATGTCACTATCCATTATAACTCATTCCCTCAGCAATAACACAAAATATACTCCTATAGAACAAAAAAGGCGAATGCTGGGTCCTGAAAGGTCAAGGGCCTTGAAGGAAGAAATTGGGAAGTTACAAGCTAAAGAATTTATCTGGGATTCAACCTATCCCGACTGGATAGCCAACCTGGTACTTGTAAAGAAGGCTAGTGGGAATTGGAGAACTTGTATTGATTTTTCTGATTTAAATAAAGCCTGCCCTAAGGGCAGATTCCCATTACCTAGGATTGATCAGCTGGTTGACCTGACTGCCGAGCATGAGCTACTTTCATTTATGGATGCATACTAAGGATATAACCAGATTGCCATGCATATCCTTGACCAGGAGCATACCAGTTTTATCACCGACCTTGGACTATATTGTTATGTGGTAATGCCCTTCAGCCTGAAGAACGCAGGGGCAACCTATCAAAGGCTAGTCAACCGGATGTTTCATGATCAGATAAGGAAAACAATGGAAGTATATGTGGACGACATGTTAGTTAAGTCAAAGCAATTGTCCGAGCACATGAATGATCTCTCGAGAATGTTTGACATTCCCTGTAGATACGACATGAAATTGAATCCTTTAAAGTGTTCTTTTGGAGTAGCTTCGGGAAAATTCCTAGGCTTTATTGTGTGTTCCCGCGGAATCGAAATCAATCCCGATCAAATTTCGGCCCTCAGGGGGGTTCAGGAACCACGACGAATCAAGGATGTCCAAAGTTTAGCGGTTAAGGTAGTGGCAATGGGTCGGTTCATTTCAAAAGCAACCAATAAATGCCTACCTTTCTTTGAATTAATTAAAAAGGGAAAGTGAAACTTCGCCTGGACGCCCGACTGCATTGAGGCCTTCTAGAATCTGCGCGATCATCTTGAAACACCTCCTATTCTTTCTAAGTCCATCGACCATGAAGATTTATTTGTTTATTTAGTGGCATCTGCGCATGGTTCGGTCCTGGTCCATGAGGAAGAACGGGTACAACGATCGGTTTACTATATGAGTAAAAAATTGATAGGTGCTGAGCCC
>JASFAX010003588.1:0-42046 GCA_030737875.1 Allium sativum
AAATCCTTGTTGGGGATTGGATTGTTGTGAACCTGTTCCTCCGGGTGAAGAGAGGACATTGATAGTAGAATTCCATAAGGAGTCAGGGACTAGACGTAGGATGGGAATTCCGAACCAGTATAAAATTATTGGTGTCACTTTACTCACTGCATTTACTTATCTGTGACATATTTTATTGTTTAATATTTATTTGCATAACTATTGTATTAGATAAGTTAGTATATGATATCTAATTCTGCATATTCCATATAGAAAGTTCCTACTCTAAGTCACACGACTTTATTCAGCATGGTACCACAAAAGGTTCACAAAAGATTTTGCCAAAATTTCAATAACACTGACCAATTTAACAAGGAAAGATCAACCCTTTATATGGAAAAAAAGTGTGAGAATGTCTTTGAACAGTTGAAGAAGGCTTTGGTGGAAACTTCTAATTAAAAGTACCTAAAGGAAATGAAGGACTTACTATATAACTGGTTCTAGTGAATTTGGTTTAGGTGTTGTATTAATGCAACAAGATCAAGTTATAACATATGCTTCAAGACAAGTAAAACCGAGTATGCTTCACATGATTTAGTGCTTGCTGCTGTGGTGTATGCATTGAAACCATGGAGACATTATTTATTTAGAACCAAATTTGAGTTATACACTGATCACAAATCCTTAAAATATTTATTTTCACAAAAAGCTTTAAATATGAGGCAGAGTAGATGGGTGGAATTTTTAGCAGCATATGATTTAGATATTTTATATACTCCAGGAAAAGTGAATAAAGTGGCTGATTCCTTGAGTAGGTAGCATGCTAAGATGGCAATATTGATGATATAGGAGTTTAAAGCCTTAGCAGCACTTGCTGAAGTTGAGATAGATAGCCAAAGGGTGGAACCAATGGATGTACACGGTGATCTGGTGGATATTAATAATCTTAGTCTCATCATTATCAAGTCAGCTTTAGTAGACAAAGTAGAAGCCTTATAAGACCAAGACTTTTTTTTGCAAGAAAAGAAGAAACTTTTATTAAATTGAGAAGAAATTGAGAACTTTGAATTTGATGATAATGGATGTCTGAAAAATAAAAGAAGAATTTGTGTACCTGAAAAGGGAAATTATGGATGTATATCACAGAAGCAAGTATATAATGCATCCAAGAAGGACAAAAATGTATCATGATCTCAATAGGAATTTTTGGTGGAGAGGCATGAATGGGGCAGTAAGCAAGTATATAGCCCAAAGCATGATATGTTAACAAGTAAAGGAAGAATATCAAAAGCCCTCAGATTTATTGCAACCTTTGAAAATACCAAAGTGGAAATGGGAAGATATATCAATGGATTTCATTGATGGTTTGCCTAAATCAAAGAGAGGAAATGATAATGTTTGGATGGTGGTTGATAGGTTGACAAATTAGCAAATTTCGTACCCATTAAATTTGATAAGAATGCAAGCAAATTAACTCAGATGTTTATGACAGAAATAATGAGGTTATATGGGTACCAAAGATAACTATAAGTGACAGGGACACTTTATTTACATCCAAGTTTTGGAGCAGCTTTCAAGAGGCTAAGGGAACGTGTTTTAGACTTTGGAGGAATTGGGAAGATCACATCCACTTGAACGAGTTTGCTTATAACAATAGCCATCAAACCAGTATAAGCATGCCACCCTTTGAAGCCTTGAATGGAAGGCCTTGCTTATCACCAGCATGTTGGATAGAAGTTGGAGATAGGGTATTGTTGGGGCCTGACCATGTAAAGGAAATTATAGAGAGATAATATTAATAAGGAAGAGAATGGGTGCAGCACAAGATAGGCAGAAGGCTTAAGCAAATAAAAAGAGAAAACTAGTGCAATACAAAGTAGGTGATTTTGTACTTATAAAAGTTTTACCTATGAGAAATTATTTATGGTTTGGATAACAATGAAAATTATCCCCTAGATGTTTGGATCATACGAAATTATTGAGAGGATAAGAGCAATGGCATATAAATTGAAATTGCCTTAAGAAATGAGAGGGATACAATATGTATTCCATGTGTCATAGCTTAGGAGATGGATTCATAATAAAGAAACTATATTAAAATATCAAATTAAATTAAAGGTTAGGTCTAAACTGGTGTGTGAGAAGGAACCTGTAGGGATATATTCGAGGGAGGAAAAGAAATTAAGGAAATAAAGTTATAAAATTTGTGTTTTAGACCCTAACGACTGCACATGGGAGGTGGAAGATAAAGTAAAATTTAACTACCCAAGGCTATTCTCTGTTTAATTTTGTTTGTAAGGGTTCAGTATCTAATAATGATTGAAAGTTTCTTTGAGGATATATATAAACAAATGAACGACCAATCGAAGAAAAGGCGGACCATCCATCCTAGGGGGTGTAGGGCAACCCAGTCCACACCAAAACCTTGGATATATATATATATATATATCATGTGTTTGATTTTGATAGAGTATGAATCAGTTTCATGCTAATTGATTTCTGGTTAGATGAAATATACTTTGGTATAAATATAAGATAATTGTGGGACACAATTCCAAAAAGAAGGGGTGTATGTGATGGCACTAGATTGTTAATGATGAATTATATGTATTTAAAAGCTAAGTTTCTTTAAAAATATACATGTATGATAAATAAATAATGATACTATGAGTGTGCATGAAATAGGTACGCACTGTGCATGGTTGAAATATAAGTATCCATAGGAATTAAAGTATATACACATGCCATATGTATAATTGAAATAAGTACGAGTGTTCAAAATTGAATAAAATGCTCAGGAAATAAATTACATGATAGGGCTAGGCTACATGTTGTAGGTCATACATAGTTTATGTACACATATAAAGTGCACAAGCAGGTGCACAATGAGTGAACAATGCAAATAGCATGACTAGTAACATGATAAAAAGGAAAAAATAGGAAAAGACATTTTCTGGATAAAATTAGCTAGCACTTTTGCTTTGCAAGGGTTAAAAGGAAATGTCTTTAACAAATTTATAAAGAGAAGTTGTTAGCATAGAAAAGTTAGATAAATGAGGGTAATATTGGTGCATTGAAATAATTATACTTAGGGCATGATTGACATTTCTATAACCTAAACCCCTAAAGAATGGCTACATAAAATCATTGGAGAACAGGTCTTGACAGGCTAGTGTATTCTCTACATAACACAAAATAAAATAAAGAATAGTAGAGGCTTCTAAAAGGAGTGAGAGGCCGAACTAGGGAATCAAAGAATAAATTTATAAGGGAAAAGAATATTTGTGAGTAATATTTCACTTAAAATATGACATTAAGTCCTAATGAAGGCAGTTTTGGTTATTTTATTACCTAAAAGATAAACCTTTATATATTTAGTAAAACTGGAATGCATGGTTACGATGAATGGATTCTTGCTTAATTAATCTGTATGCATTGCTTATGGATAATAACATGAAGAAAAATGTTCATAGCACTGTTTGTGATACAGATTGGTAATATTATATGAAAATAACCCATACCTATTTCCTATTGAACTCTGTTGGATTACTTTAAAGAATCAGTTGGATATGTATTGCAGTAATGACTTCAAAACAAGTGAAAAATTTGCAAACTGCTTTTGTAATATTGAGATTAACTATAGTCAGAATATTGAAGAATTTTAGGCAACAATAATAAGAGGTTACTGCTTATGTCTTTTATTTAAAAGTAAAGTGGTTAGGGATGCAATGGTTTGATCATGTGTTGAGCTTCTATTCACTTGAAATTTCCTCAAATACTATTGATTTAATTAGACTCTTAAATAAAATGAGGCCCAATTGAAGAATATGGTAAAAAGGGAATTGAGGCTTTAGGATGTGCCTCATAAAACATCCATGGCCACATGTTTTTATCAATATTTTTTTATGAAAATATATAGAAGTTTACCTAATTTTTACATATACTGGATGTCTGAAATATTATGAAGTGTATGTTAAAACATTTTCTTCCAGTTATAAATGGATAATTGATTTCTCATGAAATGGGTGTATCTTATAGTTTTTAGAAAGATATAAAAACTGTATAAAATTAGTGGGAAGGGCATTTTGAAATGGTTATGGTCAGAACCAACAAAAGATTAGTAATATAACTTAGGACATGGGTCACCTCTTCATCTAGTATGATGATGGGGCGTTAGTGATGCTACTGTAACACCCCACACTTTTCATCACACAAATTTCGAAAAAATCAAAACTCAAAACATCCAAGCTTGGAGCGTGTAATTTGGTACCTGCAATAAATGAGCATGAGCATAAGAGTACGATAAAATAAAACTCACGGCGAAAACAAAATAGGATAACAAGTATTCTTCAATAAATGAGCATGAGCATAATCAGAGTACGATAAATGAAAATTCACGGCGGAAACAAAATAGGATAACAAGTATTAACTCAAGTAACTACCTTCTTCAAAGTAAGTCACTTTTCCAAAACCGAGCATGAGAGAGAATGAGAACCGAAAGCCAAACTTAATCATCTGTGAGAACCCGACCTTCTTTATGAAACCTGGAGGTTGTAATGAGGAGGGAGGGGGGGGGGGTCAGAAAAACAAGTTATGGTGACTAAGAAATGTACAGCACAGATATATTCCGTTTGTTCAACCCAAGCTGTATGCCTAACAAGGTTATTGATTCTAACCAAACCTTGTTAATGTTTACGCATGACTCTATACTCTTCCCAAAGCTGTATTCCGTTTGGCCAGATTTGACCCTTTTAATTTCCAGGTTTGGGTAGGCCCACACACATCCGCCATTTAAGACCCCTACCTATTCCCCGGTGGACTCTTTTACCCTAGTCACTAAGCCTTTTAGGACCCAGGAAGCGGACTATACGCGAAGGTTATTGTTTCTGCCCCCATTAGCCTATTTTATCTTTCCTTATTTGGGATAAAGTGGGCTACGTTATTGAGTCATTCCCGTTTAGTTTCTTTATATGGAAATAGTATACGTACACCATTTATTTGCGTCACGGGATTATATGGTTAATAATATCTTACATTATTATCCTACTAAATCCAACTATATTTTTATTTATTTTCACTACTATTAATAAGGAATGTTATATTCCTTTTTCTCTAGGATATTTATTTAATACCTTCCCTAATTTGGAGTTAGTATTTAAACGACCATCATAAATTCTCTTATGACACCCATTTCTTTTTATTTTATTTTTATTGCCCTTTATGACTCTAACAGTCATATTTTCCTAAGGCAACTATTTATCAGTCCCAAGTTATCTGTTTGTTGTACTCCAATGGACAATTTCTATTTATTTATTTGTTGGTTGTTATATACATATATATTTATATATATATATATATATATATATATATATATATATGCATTAGGCCTCCCACATTAAGTTGACTACCAATGGATGCTGGATTTTCCAGTCGGTTCTGGGTAGGCTTCTACCACAAGTGAACATAACCTCGTGCCATAGTACATTTATTTTTATGCATTAGACCCCTTACATTAAACTGACTACCTGTGGCTGTTGGATTTGTCGGTCGGTTCTGAGCGGGCTTATACCACAAGTTGAGTTTTAACCTCGTGTCTAAATGCGGTTCTAATTTAAATTTTCCTAATTTGGGGTCCACAACAATTATCCTAATTGATTTTAGGAATTGTAACCATTTTCCTTTCACATTCATTTTCCCCAATCAATATTGATTACAATTAATTTACGGATCTTATTTATAGCAGTTAATTACATTGATTGCTACAAATGGTCACCACAAATACATTAATTAAATATGGATTATATTTACATATAATTCCACAGTTGAACCTTATCCAAACATTCAACATTTGTCGCAATTGTTAATTATTTATTTATGGCCTCAATTATAGTAATCAATTGCACTAATTGCTATAATGATCACCATAAATATATTCATTAAGTATGGAATATAAATTTACATGTATGATTCCATAAATGAATACCATTTAACATTTCAAACCTTCAAACATTTAATACAATGTATGTTTTACTGTTTTACGCTGATCTGGACGGGTAATATGTATATATTCATTTTTATGTTTTCGTGCGGTCAACGTTGTTATTAATATTTATTTATTGGGAGCGGCTATTGAGACACAAAATTGCACAAAAATTTATGTACATAAAATCTAGACCACAATATTTGTTTGTCTTTATGTGTGAGGAATAATTCATGGGAAGATCTAATGGTTCAGATTTCATGTGTTTAATTTTGTGTCCATATTTTATGTTCATTTAGACTTTCCCTTATTTATTATTTATTATTTTGTAATACTTTTTTTTAAAATTGATGATTTGGTCTAATCAATTAACCAACATTCCCTTTTTATATTCAATCTTGCCCAAAAGATTTCATGTCTCACAAGGACTGTTCGTCATTGTAAATCATGCCTATTTTGTGGAATCGACATATTTCCAAATCACAAATAATGTATGTAACGTATTTTATTTTGGAATAGTCGATACAAATTACATGCAAAAACATGTATTTATTTTTATATGTACCTTTGCACCATTTTTCCCTTTTTAATTCATTTTGTCATACTTCTTGTGATTCTAAAATAATGCCTCTTTGTTTAAAAATGAGGAAAAAGACATAATTTACAATGTTTAAGCCAAAAACCCAACAATACTGAATGTAAACAAGGAATATTTCTTTTATTCTTACAATCACATAATACACAAATTCATCTTTTTACCCAAATTTACATATTTTCTTATTTCGACACTGAACTTAAAGACTGGAACATAACTACAACAAATTTATGTTTAATGAACTGATTTCCAGATCCACAGCGTTATGTAACATGTACAACATATTTCATGACATAACTGTAGGAATATGTGAGAAGAATATATAAAAATCCTACAATTCATGTTATACGTAATCACAACTTATCATTTACCAAATTTTAACCATAATCATAATCAGATCTGATGGTTGCCACAATTCACAATTATTTAAATAAAAAGATCTGATAGGCATGAAACATAGATTGTATAAATAGATAAGTCATTATAATTGTATTAGTAAATTTCCCACTCACCTTGTAGCTTCCAATTTCCCAATTTTAAACCCTTTAGGCTTACAATCCCCAAATTCTTATAAATCTACAATTCATCTAGAAAGGGGAAAATTTTAGATCTGTAGAAATATAAGAAAAAGGGAAGAGACCCAAGAAATCTTTCGTTGAGCATCCTCTTCCATTGAATATATCAATCTTCCCCAATTCCATATGAATTTGATTTGATTTGGTATATGTATGAATATATTTTAATTAGAAATTAGGTTAGAAGAGGAAGAAAAATGGCAGAGCTCCGCTGCCCCTATAGATTTGAATGGGGCTCTACCCCTTTATTTATAGGTGTCGAAATGGCCTTGGACTGTCAGATCAGCTTTAAGTTATATTCGTCCATCCATTTTACAATATTTTACAAAACCATCTCCCTTAACCCTAGCCGCCGCTGCCTGGCTCGACCAAGCGATCACAGCCAACGATCGACCGCCGTGCGACAGCAGTTCGACCTAGAAGTGAGGTGGCTGGGGGAATTATCATTTTCCATATATATAAATATATTATTCTATTTTATTTATTATCCGTCCGTTTTCCGTATTTCGTCCGTAACTTCTTCATACGAATTCTGTTCATGAAACTCCAAACGCGAAAGTTGACCAAAATTCCAAGATGAATGCAACAGTTAAAGTTTCGTGGTCAAATTCCGTCATTTGCAGAAATTCCAATTTTTGAGCTTCTAATTAAATAACTATTTATTGTCAAAATCCTGGTTTGTTACAACTACATTGATCGGCTTAGCATCATGATATATGCAAGCTTGTACATGGCATGTTTATTTCCATGGATCCAGTGTGTTGGGTTAACCGTGAAGGAGCCCCAGAAAATCTGCACATTGAGTTCAAGTGGAAGGCATTAACCGAAACGACCCAAACTTCCCAGTAAAGGAAAGACTGGATTGTTTTGAGAATAATACACATCAGAACACAAACTGAAGAACATTTTATTGCTGATTACAACAATTACATTAGAGTACAAGAATATAACAGAGTATGAATACTTATTACACAAAGAAATACAATAATATCAAAGATTAAGTTACATTTAAATAGCAGCGGAAAAATAATATAAATATACAACTGAGAGGAACACACGGATACAGAGCTTTTTGTAACAACCCGTATTTCGATAACACGTTAAAACAAGAAATCAAGGCAGAATTTAATTATAAAACCTGAATCAGGATAAACGGGTTGCGCCATTGCGTTCGTCTCGAAAAAATACGCGAAATAGAGTCCGAAATTTCGTAAATCGGAGTTCGTATGACTGAGATATGGCCTCGCAAAGTTTCACGAAAATTCAAATCCGAAAACAGATTTGAAATTCAGCCCAATTAAGACACCACTCCATTTTTAGGCCTGGTTAAGACACCACTCCATTTTTTAGACTTGACTTCTTCCCCAAGACATGCTTTGATGGCTTGGATTGAATCTAGGTTTAATCCTATGGCCTAAAACACTTGCCTAATCTATAAATAAGACCCTAGCCTATCCTAAATCCTCATTATTCATTCATGCAACTAAACTATGGCAAAATTTTACCTCTCATGGCCTCCACTCTCTTCATAAAATTTCTAAATGATTTCTATGAGAGATTTTCCATGCATACAAGTGTTTTCAAGCTTGTATGAGTGTCATTAGCTTGCATTCAAGTCAAGTTTCTATCTTTGCATCATAAAGCAAGGGTTTTGATCATTTTGGCTCAAGGGTTTTTATGTTAGAGCTTGCATTTTGGGTCTATTTGATTGCATAAGGGCTTTGTCATATCTTTTGTGCCTTCATAGCAATGTAAGCCCTTTCCCTACTCTTAGATATTAACTATGAAGTTAAATGTTCATGTTGCAAGTTTGGGTTTGATCATTGAGTATGATACATGCTATCATGTCATGCAAGTTTATGAAGTCATTATCTTGATCTTGTGGGCTAAAAGCTACAACCTTTATGTTGAAATGTTGCATTATGCAACATGAGAACCCTCATAACCTTTATGTCAACTTGCATATGAAGTCATAACCCTTATATGATGATATATGCGAGTTACTAGTCATCATTCCATGTCTTTTGTCACCATGATTCGCTTATGTGCCAAGTTTGGGTTTATGCATGTTTTTGAGGCTTAAGAATGTAACATGCAAGTTAATGAACACATTTGTGCCTCATTTGCCACCATGATTAACTTGTGGCTTAATATCCATTTTTGTCATGCCTTTGCCAAGTCTCTTCTTTTAATCCATTACGTTGTTGCGAACGTATATGCGAATTTAAAAGCGTTGGGTTATGTTATGGGGTAATTTCTAGTGACATGAAAATATAACTTGAAAATATGACTTGAAATATAACATGGAAGTTGACATGTAAGTATGCATAAAAACATAAGCTTGGGAATTTACCTATTAAGTTAGGTCTACCCTTTGGGAATTTACCTATTAAGTTAGGTCTACCCAAATGCTTGAAAACTTGTAACATGTTTTGGAAACACGATGGACATGACACTTAGATAATATAAGTGTGGCCAACTCGAGGTTGGGTTGAGTTTGCAACGTAAAACTACCCGGAACCGACCGGCCTAACTAGTAGTTGCAAACAATAGGACCCAATGTGAGAAGTTGGTCATGTTGTGCTTGAACCCGAGGTTAGACCAAGTTGTGGTGTAAAGCTACCCCGGAACCGACCGGCTTAACTAGTAACCACAACAAAGTCTAATGTGAGAGGTTGAGGTGCATTAAGTAATTAATGCCACATGATAGGGTTAAGTTAATTTGATTAATGACTCTTAATCAAATATGACATGGACAAATGGGTTAAGTAATTTGATTAGGCTAATGATACTTAACAAAACATGATAAGGTTAGGTAGGTTAAGTAATTTGATTTGCCTAATGACACTTAACCATTTTTATACGACTAGTGGACGGGGTTAAGTTAACCAACACTTAATCAATCCAACACGATAACTTGGTAAGGTTAAGTAAGTTTTCTTAATGACGCTTAACCGAAAAATACAGTTAATGGATGGGGTTAAGATTGGACTCAACTAGTCTAAACATGGAAATCGGATGGGGTTAAGTTAGCCTAGACTTAATTAATCCCACTTGGCAGTTTACGGAGTTAAGTTAAACACTTAACTAATCTAACATGATGATTTGAGGTGGTTAAGTGACCTATACTTAACCAATCTAACTCGTGAATTTATTGAGGTTAAGTTAACCTATACTTAACCAATCTAACGTGAAAACATGATAAGGCTAAGTCACGAATCGCTTAAATACGCTTGACCGATTTGACTCAGTAATTTGATAGGGTCAAGTTAATATATACTTAACCAACTTGAGCATGGTTTGTAGGGTTAAGTCTTGAACTTGGATACTTAGCCAATTTTGACATGATTTGTAGACGGGTTAAGTCATGAACTTAAGTGACACTTAATCCATTATGTAAACCCTAGTTCTGAGGATTAGGTGGATAATCGTAGTTAACAAGGATAACGGGAACAATGCTAAGTGGTAAACCTTAGTTGAAGAATAACTAAGTAATGATTCTTAGTCAAGGAAATTTAAGACCAGTTCATAGATAGATGAGTAAACCTGATACGGTAGGTCATCGTTTAAGTATACGAGTAGGAGCAAGTATCTGATTTAGATAAAGGCTCCAGCGAACTGGGTAACGAAGCAGCGGCTTCGGGGAACGTGAGGATATTCTTGGTATCCCTCTATGACGTGCCAGGTGATTATACTAGGCTCATGAGAGGTTAAGGTCTGCGTTAGAAGAACCAAGAGTATGCCTTGGTTGCTATACGAGCGACCTAAAGACGGGGATGGATAGGGGATAGTCGACGATACACGGTCGTACCCTAGATAACATTTCGTCAGGCTACCTACCATCTTTGGTCAAGCGTGTACGTACGGGAAGGCAGAGAACACCCAAAAGACCATAATTGCTATCTAATTATGGTTGCGGTAAGGCTTGGATGTGGGTTGGCCAGTGTTGTGTTCTCATTACAGGATTT
Organism: Allium sativum; assembly: GCA_030737875.1. Classification (NCBI taxonomy): domain Eukaryota; kingdom Viridiplantae; phylum Streptophyta; class Magnoliopsida; order Asparagales; family Amaryllidaceae; genus Allium; species Allium sativum. The sequence continues at coordinate 11,098 of JASFAX010003588.1, forward strand.
ATCCTGTCTTGTCTTTCACTAGTTGAGGGAGTGGTCTCGTGGGACCATAGCCACGTATAGGAAAAACAGACCTTAACATCTGCATCGGCAGATAAATCGAAAGCTCCCGACCGAGTCCTGTATTTCCTGGTATGCCCTGTGACAGGACTCGGATGGCACGATGTGATACATGTGCATACAGTCATGGAAAAACGATTCACGATGAATGCGTGGGAAAAAAGGCGCGGTTGACGGTTAGCGTAAATCCTAGTGGCCCTGGGGTGGTTGAACCAAAACCGAGATACGAAAACGTGCAATAGGTAAGCATAATCCCTAGTAGTCCTAGGTAGCATAAGTCCTAGTTGTACAAACGATAATTCATGTTGGAAGACCCTAGCTAGCTTTAGGGGTAACAGTCCAAACCGATCTTAAGGATCATGGAACTATGTTAAAGTAGTATAGAATCTCATGGGAAAGCCCGTATGGTCTACGGCAAGGGACTGAACATTTACATGGAATAAAACATACAAGTTGAGTAACCTATATATGCGATATATTAGGTTGACATGGACCATTACACGACTTTTGAGTGAGGGTCATTCTTGGTTAACACATGACACGCGGTGGGGATACTAGTACGGTAGGTGCAGAGCTAAAATACAGGATAGATATCACGGGGCGTTATACGTGACAGATATCTTGGGGATATTATACTTGATAGAAACCTGACGATGTGATACCTTGTTTTTTCTTGACATCGTAATTTATCATGACACCTTAGTTTATCTGAGTTCAGTAGTTCATCCCGTTATTTTGATTTAGCTTATCTATCTTGTTATCATGCTTATGTTCATCTCAGTTTCTCATGTCAGTTAACTTTACTAGTTTTCATGCTAATAGTAGATAGGGCTTACTCGGTCTTTTTGACTGACCCGTTTTGTTTCGCCTCTTTTCTTCCGTTTCCCCCCCAGGTTACAGGGAGGAAATACTGTTGTTTAGTTCGGACTTCTTCTGCTTGAAGGTCATCATGGATGGCTTGGACTTTTCTTGGCTAATGGCTACTTTACTGTTTTTACTTGGGGAATAATTTATGAAAATGTCTTTATGCTTCTTTACTATTGCAAGACAGGTTTTGATGTACTCTGATGTAAAAGGCTTTAGACCTTATTTATTCATGTTATGAAAGTTTGATTTTACTTCCGCTATTTTATATGTTCTGTCTTGTGATATTTCTGTGCATGTTTACCAATAATGCCCCTCTAAAGCTAGTGCATTCCTTTTGCGAGTGACCCTAGCGGAGGCGGGGTGTTACACTTTTCGAGTACCGCTTCAGCTGTAAACCAGGATCCTGTAAATATATCTGCAAAAGCTACTCGACTGCCCGTGTGGAAAAATATCGGCACCCGAGTTTGCCAGTGAAACAAACTACAGGTCAATCATGGGACTGGTATGAGAAATCTTAACTTAACTTATCTAATAATAAGGCTAATCACATGACCACGCCGCTAACGCGGAACGGGTTTACTCCATTGGATTGCCAGTGCATAAAATAAAGTAAATCGTTAAACAACGCAATGCTTTTTAGAAAAATGAAACCATTATAAGACCCAAGTCCCATCACACAATGCAACGCAAACCGGAGGATAAGGTTTTACCTTATAATGGTCAAAAGATGCTTGATACGATAAAACGGATTCAATATTAGTGTGTATATCTATGGGTATATATATATATTTTAAAATACATTTCAATCATAATGTATCAATCATAGACGGCATAGTACCCCATCCTACTATGTCGCCATACTAGTTCTACAATCAAAACCGCAAGGTCGTATTGGAAATTGGATTTCCATCATGAAATCGAGGCTAGGGATCGTCCTCTTCCGATTCGAGACACTCTAGCAAATGCCTCAAGATTCCTCGCAGTGAACCCTTGGAGCGGTAGGGCCGTTCCCCACCTAACGGTAGTGGATTAGTTATGCCTGAACACACCGTTTCCCGGTTCCTTTGAACCTATAGTATGACCACTAACGACCTATAAATCCGAGGCGCCTCAAAATCCATCATCCACATAAGTAAAATGTCAGCTAGTTTAAGCACTGACACTACCCCTAGCTAGAAAGAAACGTGTGCACTCCCTACGGTCCATATCCCGTTTTTGACTCATACCGGGGTGTGAGGCTCGCGAAGTCACGCTATACATAAAGCTATGCCGTAATAGGCTATACTTTGATCATCCCACAAGGCCCTGCTTTTCAACAAAAGCCTTGATCAATTGCATCTTGGCGTGCCACATTGACAATTCACGCCATGAGATCAATCACTATTAATATATACCAGGGTGTTAAGTAGAGGATAAATTCTCCACCACCAAACATACATACATTAATAGAAATCGATTTAATTCACTTGGAACGAAATCCAATGTCAGACACGCATCCATTTACAAGCTTATGCCCTGGGTCTGAGCGAAAACCAAATCCGAACAATCAACAATAGTCCGGACGGCTACCACTGAAGCCCCTTCAAGGTAGCTACTCCCATCATGGGTCTCAGTAGCAACACATCCATCCGATGTGAAGATCGTCGGTCTTCAACCATCGTCTTCATCTTCGACTCTTCATTGTCGTAGTAATTATTCGGAATGGGTTAAACCCGGTCTTCCCCGAATAACTCACGTATTTTTATAGTTAAAAATCAAGTACTATAAAAACACATCCAACGCTCATTCCAATTCAAAATATTCGCATTATTTTAATCAAAGATAAACTCTTTAAATTATTCTTAAATCTTACTTTTAAAGATTTATTAAGAACCCAATCTAGTTTTAAATATCACAAATCATTATTCAATGATTAATTAAATTTAAGAAATTAATCTTATCTTTAACTGGGTTAAAGAACTAATGTCATTTAAAACATAGTTCACTGTAAACCCAAAATCATCTTCCATAAAATATGGAATCTTCACAGAAATCAAATCAATATATAATCGTTATAAATTCCTGTATCCGACCAATAATATAAATGGAATAACGGCAAAGCCTCTTAAATTCCATATGTAGTATCGGTCTTCTTTTACAGAAGCTTATCTCAGTTATTATAAATTCGAATTCCATTCAACTCCAATTTAATATATTAAATTGGAAAACTTTACTTTTGGAAAATTCCCATTTAAATCTTAATAAAAGACTTGTAAATTCCAAATCATATCTTTCCACTGTCAGCTGAGTTAAAGAACATATGTCACTTAAAAACACAGTTCACAATAAACCCAACTCACATTTCATCTTATTCCAATTACTAAATATAATTGAAAACTTAAATAATCTAAATTAAAAGATTGTTCTTTTCATACGGGGTTTAAGAAAAGTGTTATTTAAGACACTATTCACGATAAACCCAAAATCCAATTTATTCGATTAAATTTTCAATTAAATATTAAATAATTGGAAAAACTTCATTAAATCTTAATTTAATGACTCATTCTAGTTAATGACTAGTTCATTTCAATAAAAATATATTTTTCTAAAATACTCCTTTTCTAAGACATTTTCTAAAATATTCTTTTCTCTAGAATATTCTTTATTGGAATGTGACTCAATCAACAACCATATATTGTGTGTAATCAACAATCATGATAAATAATTATCAAACATCCAAATGACGACCAAAGTGGAATTTATAACTGTGTGAGCACTAAAGTACATAACTAACACTCATCACAGACTGTCAATCCATCGACTGACATATAACTAAATATTGGGATTAGTGTGTGTCAAATTTCATCCCAATACCCGTGTGGGGTTTCATCCATCAAGCAAATAATAAATTATTCGTGCACTTGGGCGACGTGTGAAAATTATCGTCCCAATCACATAAACAAGTCGGGTAACTTGTAAATGGATGTGTAACATTTCAGTATCATAAACATATATAAGGATGAATCATTACTTATATATAAATAAAGAGGACATAAGTTCTCATGTTAACATAATTTATCAAAAACAATAAATCTTTTCTACTGATTCATTTACATCCAAAAATGTGAATTCTAATGTTGACTCACTTGCAATGAGATGAAAACTTTTCATTTTACATAAAAATGATATTCTTTTTACGTTGTATAGAATGTGATCTTTATATTACATTAAAAATGATATTCTTTTTCTAAGTTTAACATTAAAATTGTGTTTTAAATGTGAAACATATTTCATAATGAAATATGTAAATTTCTCTACTCTTTATAATATTAACATTAAAAATGGTTTTTTAATGTGAAACATATTTCATAATGAAATATGTATATTTTCTACTCTTTATAATATTAACATTAAAAATGGGTTTTTAATGTGAAACATATTTCATAATGAAATATGTATATTTTCTACTCTTTATAATATTAACATTAAAAATGGGTTTTTAATGTGAAACATATTTCATAATGAAATATGTATATTTTCCATTATATGATTTATTTTCAGCAAGGGAATACAAATAAAAACATAACTTTTTATTTCATGCCTTATTTGCAACAAGGAATGCAAATAAAGATTTAACTTTTTATTTCTAGTTTTATTTACATCAAGGAATGTAAATAAAAGAAAAATGTAACATTTTACTTTTAATGTATATTTGCATTTGTGAACACAAATAAAAGAACAAATTTTACTTTCAATGTATATTTGCATTTGTGAATACAAATAAAAGAACAAATTTTACTTTCAGTGTATATTTGCATTTATGAACACAAATAAAAGAACAAATTTTACTTTCAATGTATATTTGCATTTGTGAATACAAATAAAAGAACAAATTTTACTTTCAATGTATATTTACATTTGTGAACACAAATAAAAGAACAAACTTTATTTTTAATATGTATTTGCATTTGTGGATGCAAATAAAAGAACAAACTTTATTTTTAATATGTATTTGCATTTGTGGATGCAAATAAAAGAACAAACTTTATTTTTAATATGTATTTGCATTTGTGGATGCAAATAAAAGAACAAACTTTATTTTTAATATGTATTTGCATTTGTGGATGGAAATAAAAGAACAAACTTTATTTTTAATATATATTTGCATCTCTAATCAAGTTTGACCAAAGATGTATATTTATTCCACTAATTCAAGTTTTGATAAAAGTGATTTCTATTACTAATCGAGTTTTAAACAAAATATGATTTCTATTACTAATCAAGTTTTGATAAAAATATGATTTCTTGTTCGTATCTTCTAAATGGTTTTACAAAAATGATATAATTGGTTTCAACCTTTAAAATTTGGCAAAGGTGACATTTCGATCAAATGTAACATTTTATAATAAATGGTTATTTTTATTTTCATATAGCATTTAATAATAAAAAATGTTACTTTCTATTCACACAAAAATATACTAACCAAAAATGTTATTTTTCTGTTTCAATCATCATGTTTTGACAAAAATGTCATTCTTGTCATGTCCTTCTTTTTTATTTAAATCAAACATGAACATCTTTATATATATATATATATATATAAAATAAAAATATGGTTTTTATTTTATACACAAATTTGACACACATGGAGATAATATATTCTATATATACAACAAGGTATGGTCTTATTGTTTATACTAAATGCTGACAAACATGAATACACAATCAAATTCGATGGTTCATCGAATCACAAACAAATCAACATAGCAGCAAATATACATACAACATCAACACGAAATAATTATACATTTCACATCAAAATAAATAATCAATTATAAATTTTAAAATAGAAATCTCACATTGGTTTATTCTGAATTTTCTTGAATTTCCAACATGCTAAGTTTCAGATCTGATTTGTTCTATTGAGTAGATCCGGTCTAGACGAGTCCAATGGTTTTGAAATTTCTAAAATTCGCTGTCGTATGAACAAGATATGATCGGTTAAAGGTTTAAACATTTAAATAGGTGATTAATCTAATAATTATTGACCTTAATTATTGTTTTGGCCAATCAGGTCGCGCCCCTCTCTTCTTCTTCTTTTCGCGTTTTGTAACGACCCGCATTCTACGCATCATAGGATCGTAGGATATTTATTTCTGTCACATACGAAGTCGTATGGTCATGTAACTTTGGGAGACGACTATTGGGGTCATTTCCCATGTTCATGATTTTTCTCGATTTTTAAATGACCATTTTACCCCTAGTTGGCACTGTTTTGGCCATAACTTTTGACTGGAAAGGAATTTTGACCTGAAACCACTTCCATTGGCTTCGGATGATGGTTTCTCTTTCCGTAGAGTGGTCACATTAGCCAAACGGACTTACCGTTTGGAAGATATGGCTGAGACAAGTTTCAGATGGTGAAAAACAGCTTAATTGGGCTTAACCGGGTGATTAACAGCTAGGCCCACAGGGGAATTTCGGGTTTAGAGGTATAGGAGGACTGATTAGGGTTAGGTTATCACTTTCATTTCAGTTTTGAGCCGCCACAAACCTTCTTGAGACCTTAGTAATGGCCTCCATCCTCTAAAACCACTCCAAAACACATTTTTAGTGAAGATTAAGCCTAAACTACATCAAAACAAGGCCAAATAGCAACAAAGCAAGGTTGGAGTTGCTGCTATACATAGAAATTCGACCCAAACAGAGGATATTTCAGATTTGGTGTTTTATTTTGTGGCCAAGGTGAGTGATAGCATCATTTTGACACTAATTACAGCTAATTAAGGGTGATTAGTGAAGATTAGCGAATTTATACACTAATAAATTCTGGAAAAATGTTTATAAATTCGTAAATAATATTTTATGCCTCTGTTAGAAATTTGGTTCGATTTGATTAAGTTTTGTTAACCCTATGATTAGTTTTACTTAAACATGCTTAAGAGAAAATGAGGGGTTTTAGCTACGTTTGATCCATTTTGATTCATTTGAATTGTTGGTTGCTGTTTGTGGTTGCTATTACATGTTGCTATGACTCTATGGTAAGTTTTATGATTGATTAGAATAGTTAAATTGGTCGAAAAACATCGTCGAATGGCGTAGAAAAGCTCGCGGGAAAGTTGCAGAAATGTGCAGGTTCCTAACCGGATCGGATCGGATGAGGGGGCTCGGATCGGAAATGTGAACTGGGCAGGAAACCCGACCCGAACCGGAGTTTGGCACATAGGAGGCTTGGCGAGGAGGAAGGCCGTTTGCTTAGAGTTGGAGTGGACAAGGGGATCGGATCGGAAGAATAATTGGAGGCCAGATCGGATCGACTTGGAGACGCAGGGCTCGGATCGGAAGTAAACATTTGGGGGCCACGCGGATCAGATGGCAAGGAGGGATCGGATCGTAATACATGAAGAAATGAGGGAGTGGATCGGAGCACTGGAAGGAAGGACACCCGACCCGACCCGGAGGAGGACACCGACCCGAAGTGGAGTACCCCGACCCGAATCGAATGGAAAGATGACAAGGAAGGAGGACCGACCCGAACCGATGAAGGTGATGACTCCCCGACCCGAACCGATGAAGGTGATGACTACCAAACCGAACCGAATTCTAGGACTGTTAATGCGCGACAACTCTTCTGAAGACCCACTCCAATTCGACCAAACCCGAGATGCAAAGGAAGTCCAAATGAGAAGTTAGAGCTTAAGATTCAAATGGGAATCAACGAGTTCGCTTCATGGTTGGGCTTTGCTGCGGGGACGACCGTGCCAAGGAGTTATCGACGTCTATAGCTTTGGACCACTATGGTAGGAGGTACGAAGGCGGATTCAGGGCCATTATGGCATCGGTAGAACCAAGGGCTACGACCAATGAAGTGGGTCATTGAAATGTTTGGTCATGACTCCAAGGTGTTTGGCTTGGTCACAGGAGGGGTTTCTACAAGTCGGGATTCGTCGTTACCTCAGTTTGTCTAGTGTTCCAAAGTGGTAGATGTCGTAACGCTTTACGCACTGAGTGAGAGATGTGAGGATGGTTGCTATGGTTGATTTGTTTGCTATCATTATGACATGCACACCCCACCCCCGTATTCTTACACTATTTATTATGGCACCTTGGAGTATTGTACGGTATGTGGTACTAACTCTTTGGTTGCAGGTCCAGGTTCAGGTATGGTTTAGTATACCTGTTACTATTCTGTTTAGATGCTTATCGCTCACACCAGGCTTTATGTCTGACCCAGAGTTTTATGTCTCTTCTTATTACTCTGGGTGCTCACACGAGCAGACTAGAGACAGGTTAGCTGGTGATGCACGGGTAGATGATCCGGAGACGAGCAGGAGGCTTCCACGTAAAATATATAGTATTCTCCCTGTGTTGTTGAAGATCACTGCTTGGGCATTGGTGGTGCATCTTCTACTTTAGTTTTCTTTTGTTTGGAGACAGTAGATTTTGAAAAGTTGTAATAAGCTGTATTTGGATTTCCGCTGCTTTGATACTGATGTTGGTTTTAGTTATCAGCTTATGCGCTGTCATCGCCTGTTTTATGTCAAGTACATTATTATTATCATATTTTATCCCATGCGCTGTGAGACATTCTACAGGTTCCTTGATTAGTTCATTCTCTTCTTTCCTTTCTCCTGACGACCGTCCCGTGCTAGTCGGGGCATGTGTACAGCGCACTTTTGGAGGAAATGCAGGTTGGTGCGGGGCGGGCCGTCACACTTGGTATCAGAGCTCTAGGTTGCGTAGTTAACCTAGGGAAGTTATCAGGGAGAGATAATATACGTATACGAGAGAGCGTATTTGTGATTACTTTGGTTTTTTTTTAAAAAAGCTATATATATATATACTATTAGTAGTATAAGGATGAAGTCGTACTGCACTAGCACCACTATGGAGTCGTTAATCGTTTCCTTTTTCAGATTGACGATGAGTCGATATACTAGAGGTACTGGTAGGGGAGCCAATAATGGGAATGCTGCTGACATGAGAACGATGTTTACTGACCTCATGAGAGAAATGCTTAGAGATGTACGGAGAACAGCTCCCAATGGTGGAAATGGTGGTGGTCCAATAGTGCAGGCACCAAGAGTCGACTTCGCCAAGCTGAATAAGGATTATACTAGCCTTGGTGGGAAGCCGTTCCATGGAACGGAGTCGGCTACGGATGCTCAGGATTGGGTGGATAGTTGCGAACGTATCTTCGAGGATTTGGGTATCGAGGATGCGATGAAGAGAAAGTTAGCGTCCCGTCAGCTGCAAGGGCGGGCAATGAATTGTGGAATGCTATAAAGGCAGCTACTCCCGAAGATCAGATTACTTGGGAGCAGTTTAAGGCTCGCTTTGGCGAGAAGTTCATTCCAACTGCTCAGAAGTCAATGCTGTTTAAGAAATTCTTGGAGCTCAAGCAGAATGGCAGGGCTGTCTCGGAGTATATTACTGAATTTGACACTTTGTCAAAATATGGGTTGTCTCTCATTGATACTGCCGAGAAAAAGAATGAGAAATTCATAACTGGTTTGGATCAGTACTTGGGGGAAAAACTTATTAACCACATCGATGAGACATTTGAATCGATTGTGGGGAAAGCGTTAAGGTCAGAAAGTCTCTACCCTAAGCCGAAGACCGAAGTTACATCCGCAGATGAGCCAAAGCCACAAGCTAGTGGTGGAGGCAAAGGTGGTTCCCAGAATAAGAGAAAGCAGAATCAGGCTAAGGATGGCCAGAAGAAAAAGAATAAGCAAGATGTGGAGTGCTTCAGCTGTGGTAAGAAGGGCCATTATGCTAGTAATTGTCGGGCCAAGCCAGCGGATAGGAAGTGCTTCAACTGTGGCCAAATGCGGACATCACAAGGACAAGTGTCCACAGCCCCCTAAGGAAAAGCAAATGGTGAAAGCATATGCTCTTAATGCTATTCCTTCTTCGTCGAATGCCCCAACAGCGGCGGAGAAGGGAAAGAATGTCGTCATTCAAGGTATGCTTTCTGTTTATGATGTTCCTGTTAGAGTTTGTTTGATACCGGAGCTTCCAGTTCTTTCATATCTAGTGAACTGGTAGACAGGTTGGGATTGGAGCCCGAGATTGTCGATAGACCTTTAGTAGTGACGAACCCGATTGGTGGTTCGACTAGCCTTAGCATGATTTGTCGTAATGTGGTCTTATCGAGTCATGGATGCATGTTTGTTTGTGATTGCTTTGTTTTGGGCTTTACTGGGTTTGGCATTATTTTGGGAGTAGATTGGCTCCAAAGATACGGGGTGGTGGTAGACTGTGAGGGTTTGTTGGTGACAGCTAGAGCGGATGATGGGCGGAGGATAGTGTTTGGTGGTCTACCCAGTAAGGGGGTATTGGCTAGTTTTCTAAACTCCCTCGACATTCCGCATAGTGAGTTGTCAGGTTTACCCGTGGTTGGCCAGTATCCGGATGTTTTCGAAGAAGTGACCGGACTTCCACCACACCGAGAAATTGAGTTCCGTATTGATTTGGTAAAAGATGCCAGACCTATAGTGATGCCACTTCGTCGTATGGCACCAAGAGAGCAGCGGGAGCTCGAGGTGCAAGTCAGCGATCTTTTGAAGAAGGGATTTATCAGAAGGAGTGTTTCTGAATGGGGAGCACCAGTTGTGTTTGCTACCAAGGCGGATGGTTCCCTTCCTTTGTGTGTAGACTACCGCGAGTTGAATAAAGTGACGAGGAAGAATAAGTATCCTCTACCGCGGATAGATGATTTGTTCGATCAGTTGAGTGGCACGAGAGTATTTTCTCAGTTGGATCTCATGACAGGTTTTCATCAGCTTAGAGTGGGAGCTGAGAGTATAGCTAAAAACGGCATTTCGAACGCCGTCTGGATTTTATGAGTGGTTGGTTATGCCATTTGGGCTGACCAATGCCCCAGCATATTTTGTGGATCTTATGAATAGAGTATTCAGAGATCAGTTGAATAAGTTTGTTCTTGTGTTCGTTGATGATATTTTGGTCTATTCGAGGACAGAGGAAGAACACAAGGAACATTTAAGAGTAGCGATGGAGGTGTTGAGAAAACACCAATTGAAAGCAAAGTTTTCTAAGTGTCACTTCTGGAAGAGGGAAGTGAGGTTCTTGGGCCATGTTGTATCAGAGAATGGTATTGCCGTGGACCTAGCAAAGGTGGCTACGGTACAAGATTGGCCTACGCCCAAGAATGCAACAGATGTAAGAAGTTTCTTGGGATTAGCTGGATATTATCGTAAGTTTATCCAAGGTTTCTCCAAGATAGCAGCACCGTTGACCCAGTTGACCAAGAAGAATCAAGCTTTTGTCTGGGATGAAAGGTGCGAGAATGCATTTAAAAAGTCTAAAGGACAAGTTGACAAGCGCACCAGTGTTAGTCATTCCTAAGGGGGATGAAGAGATGACGGTATACACGGATGCCTGTGGTACCGGACTGGGTGCTGTATTGATGCAAGGCGGTAGGGTTGTAGCTTATGCAAGTCGGCAATTGAAACCGCACGAGAGAAGATACCCTACCCATGATTTAGAATTGGCAGCGATCGTGTTCGCGTTAAAGATGTGGAGACACTATCTCTTGGGAGAAAGATTTGAGCTATTTACAGATCATAAGTCATTAAAGTATCTCTTCTCTCAGAAAGATCTGAATCTCCGTCAGCAGAGATGGTTAGAATTCTTAGCTTCCTATGATTTTGACATCGCATACACACCGGGAAAGGGCAATGCGGTGGCTGATGCATTGAGTAGAAGACATGCCAGCTTAGGGGCTATGTTCCTTGAATGGAAGCAACTGGAGTTTATCGCGGGGTTTGATTTCAGACCAAAGTGCGAATTGGATCCAGAAATGTTAGCAAGTTTGACGATCAGACCCACTTTGATTGAACGGATCGGCTCTAGTCAGAGGACGATCCTAACCTATTGGAAACCATCTCCAAGTTAGAGATGGGTATCGATGAGGAGATGAACAAGTATGGGCTTGATCGAGATAGATGGCTTAGAAAGAATGGAAAGCTTGTTGTACCCAATGTCAATGGATTGAGGGATGAAGTACTTAGAGAATGTCATCACTCAAAGCTGACTATACACCTCGGTGGTAACAAGATGTATCGAGATATGAAGCAGACTTACTACTGGGAAGGGATGAAAAGAGACGTTGGGAAGTTTATATCCAAGTGCATGAATTGCCAGCTAGTTAAAGCCGAGCAAAAGAAGCCTAGTTGGTTGTTGCAACCATTAGAAATTCCCGAATGGAAATGGGAGCAAGTCTCGATGGATTTCATTGATGGTTTACCAAGGACTAGATCGGGACATGATAGCATTTGGGTGATTGTAGATCGACTGACTAAAAGTGCAAGGTTTATACCAGTCAAATCGACCAGAACGGCAGCTAAGTTAGCAGAATTGTATATGAAGTGGATAGTGAGATTTCATGGAGTACCTAAAAGCATTGTGAGCGACCGAGACCCGTTGTTCACTAGTGGGTTTTGGAAGAGCTTACAAGAGGCGCTAGGGTCAGAGTTACATCTCAGTACCGCATATCATCCTCAGACCGACGGTCAGACGGAGAGGGTGAACCGTATTTTGGAAGATCTCTTGAGAGCATGTATATTGGATTTTGGTGGATCATGGGTGACCATTTACATCTAGTAGAGTTTGCATATAATAATAGTTACCAATCCAGTATCGGTATGGCTCCATTTGAAGCTTTGTACGGAAGACCGTGCAACTCACCATCATGTTGGATAGAGACTGGCGAGAAGTTTATGCTTGGGCCAGATGTGGTGAGGGAAACTTCAGATAAGATCAAGATCATTCAGCAACGAATGAAGGCTGCCCAGGATAGGCAGAAGAGTTATGCTGATAGGAGGAGAAGAGACTTAAAATTCTCCGTTGGCGACTTGGTGTTTGTCAAGATTTCTCCGTTGAAGAGCGTAATACGATTTGGCAGGAGAGGCAAGTTGGCACCAAGATTCGTTGGCCCATTCCCTGTTCTTGAACTAGTCGGGAATTTTGCATATAGAATTGACTTACCAGAGAAAATGGCGGGAGTTCACAACGTATTCCATGTTTCCCAACTAAGGAAGTTCGTTCACGACTCAGATATGACTATTTCACCTGATCAGTTAGAGGACTTCGAAGTAGAACCCGAGGCGGTTGGGAACCGTAAGCCGACCCGTATTGTCGAGCACGACATGAAGCAACTTCGAAGAAAGGCGGTGAAGCTAGTCAAGGTTCAGTGGGGCGAGGACGAGAATGACTGTACTTGGGAGACAGAGGAGAGCATTAGGAAGACGCACCCAGAACTCTTTACCTGGTAAGATTTTGACTTCGAATTAGTTTTCCGCATGCTAGGATAGGCTTGTTTACTTGTTTTGCATATTTGAATGTTGTATATGGTTGTTAGGCATGCGGGATCCCTTGTATGTTTTGGGTTAAGGAATTTCGGGGACGAAATTTCTTAAGGGGGGGAGAGTGTAACGACCCGCATTCTACGCATCATAGGATCGTAGGATATTTATTTCTGTCACATACGAAGTCGTATGGTCATGTAACTTTGGGAGACGACTATTGGGGTCATTTCCCATGTTCATGATTTTTCTCGATTTTTAAATGACCATTTTACCCCTAGTTGGCACTGTTTTGGCCATAACTTTTGACTGGAAAGGAATTTTGACTTGAAACCACTTCCATTGGCTTCGGATGATGGTTTCTCTTTCCGTAGAGTGGTCACATTAGCCAAACGGACTTACCGTTTGGGAGATATGGCTGAGACAAGTTTCAGATGGTGAAAAACAGCTTAATTGGGCTTAACCGGGTGATTAGCAGCTAGGCCCACAGGGGAATTTCGGGTTTAGAGGTATAGGAGGACTGATTAGGGTTAGGTTATCACTTTCATTTCAGTTTTGAGCCGCCACAAACCTTCTTGAGACCTTAGTAATGGCCTCCATCCTCTAAAACCACTCCAAAACACATTTTTAGTGAAGATTAAGCCTAAACTACATCAAAACAAGGCCAAATAGCAACAAAGCAAGGTTGGAGCTGCTGCTATACATAGGAATTCGACCCAAACAGAGGATATTTCAGATTTGGTGTTTTATTTTGTGGCCAAGGTGAGTGATAGCATCATTTTGACACTAATTACAGCTAATTAAGGGTGATTAGTGAAGATTAGCGAATTTATACACTAATAAATTCTGGAAAAATGTTTATAAATTCGTAAATAATATTTTATGCCTCTGTTAGAAATTTGGTTCGATTTGATTAAGTTTTGTTAACCCTATGATTAGTTTTACTTAAACATGCTTAAGAGAAAATGAGGGGTTTTAGCTACGTTTGATCCATTTTGATTCATTTGAATTGTTGGTTGCTGTTTGTGGTTGCTATTACATGTTGCTATGACTCTATGGTATGTTTTATGATTGATTAGAATAGTTAAATTGGTCGAAAACGTCGTCGAATGGCGTAGAAAAGCTCGCGGGAAAGTTGCAGAAATGTGCAGGTTCCTAACCGGATCGGATCGGATGGGGGGGCTCGGATCGGAAATGTGAACTGGGCAGGAAACCCGACCCGAACCGGAGTTTGGCACATAGGAGGCTTGGCGAGGAGGAAGGCCGTTTGCTTAGAGTTGGAGTGGACAAGGGGATCGGATCGGAAGAATAATTGGAGGTCAGATCGGATCGACTTGGAGACGCAGGGCTCGGATCGGAAGTAAACAGTTGGGGGCCACGCGGATCAGATGGCAAGGAGGGATCGGATCGGAATACATGAAGAAATGAGGGAGTGGATCGGAGCACTGGAAGGAAGGACACCCGACCCGACCCGGAGGAGGACACCGACCCGACCCGAAGTGGAGTACCCGACCCGAACCGAATGGAAAGATGACAAGGAAGGAGGACCGACCCGAACCGATGAAGGTGATGACTCCCGACCCGAACCGATGAAGGTGATGACTACCGAACCGAACCAAATTCTAGGACTGTTAATGCGCGACAACTCTTCTGAAGACCCACTCCAATTCGACCAAACCCGAGATGCAAAGGAAGTCCAAATGAGAAATTAGAGCTTAAGATTCAAATGGGAATCAACGAGTTCGCTTCATGGTTGGGCTTTGCTGCGGGACGCGTGCCAAGGAGTTATCGACGTCTATAGCTTTGGACCACTATGGTAGGAGGTACGAAGGCGGATTCAGGGCCATTATGGCATCGGTAGAACCAAGGGCTACGACCAATGAAGTGGGTCATTGAAATGTTTGGTCATGACTCCAAGTGTTTGGCTTGGTCACAACAGGGTTTCTACAAGTCGGGATTCGTCGTTACCTCAGTTTGTCTAGTGTTCCAAAGTGGTAGATGTCGTACGCTTTACGCACTGAGTGAGAGATGTGAGGATGGTTGCTATGGTTGATTTGTTTGCTATCATTATGACATGCACACCCCACCCCCGTATTCTTACACTATTTATTATGGCACCTTGGAGTATTGTACGGTATGTGGTACTAACTCTTTGGTTGCAGGTCCAGGTTCAGGTATGGTTTAGTATACCTGTTACTATTCTGTTTAGATGCTTATCGCTCACACCAGGCTTTATGTCTGACCCAGAGTTTTATGTCTCTTCTTATTACTCTGGGTGCTCACACGAGCAGACTAGAGACAGGTTAGCTGGTGATGCACGGGTAGATGATCCGGAGACGAGCAGGAGGCTTCCACGTAAAATATATAGTATTCTCCCTGTGTTGTTGAAGATCACTACTTGGGCATTGGTGGTGCATCTTCTACTTTAGTTTTCTTTTGTTTGGAGACAGTAGATTTTGAAAAGTTGTAATAAGCTGTATTTGGATTTCCGCTGCTTTGATACTGATGTTGGTTTTAGTTATCAGCTTATGCGCTGTCTCGCCTGTTTTATGTCAAGTACATTATTATTATCATATTTTATCCCATGCGCTGTGAGACATTCTACAGGTTCCTTGATTAGTTCATTCTCTTCTTTCCTTTCTCCTGACGACCGTCCCGTGCTAGTCGGGCATGTGTACAGCGCACTTTTGGAGGAAATGCAGGTTGGTGCGGGGCGGGCCGTCACACGTTTACTCCAAAACTGAACCCATCTTCTTCGATGACAAATCCATCTGCCGTGCTTCACCAAGGTCATCAGCACCCGATCCGATCACCTCACATCGAAGGCTCCAACGTCGGCCACCTTTTCCAGAGACCCAGTCCGATGCGCGGGCCCCTCCTCCTCTGAAATCGGCTCCAAAGTCAGCGCGTTCCAGTGTGGAAATCGAGGAATCCACAGCGTTAAAAATGATCTCAACCGTTCAAACTCTAGACGATGATGCCCTCTTTGATTTTGTAATGGAAAGTTATTGTAAATGATTCATGGATTGGAAGATTTCGTGGATTCATGTTCTGAAAATATCGGCCATTCATAGAAGCATACAGCGGTTGGAACAAAATAGGATTTAGGGTTTGTACTTGTACCGTATTTTATACCGTATTTTTATATTAATTAAATTATTAAATTCAAAGAAAAAGCCAGATACCCATATTAACTCCAAATCCAGCCCAACGAGAACTGACCTTAGGCAAATACCCACGTTCCGGACGCAATGGGCTAGGTCTCGTCAGCCCGTTTGATCATCTCCAGCTTATTTTATTTAAATTAATATATAAATCATTTAATTATTAAATTCAAACGTATAATTTAAATTACCGGGGCCACATACGGACTCTAAGAATTACAGAAAAATTATTTCTAGTTATGTTTTGACGATACGGTTCTAACAAGACTAATTTCGTCGAATTCTGAGACTGTTTGAAAAATGGCCTTTTTCTGGTCGGCCCGATTAGACTGAAACTGACAATACATTTTCTTTTGCTACGCTCACATATTAATTCGAAAAATTCTGGAAAATTAAACTTAACAATAATTTGACATTCCGGTTCCAACAAAAGTGGTTTCGTCGAAAACAGAGGTCGTTTGTAAAATGGTTATTTTTAAGGCCAATATATAATATTAAAAAATATATATATTCTACAGCGACTTTTCTAAAATTTAAACTGGCCATAACTTTTGATTTATAAAGTGAAATTTTAGTTTTTCAGATTCGTTAGAAAGATATGATTAAACAGATTTAAATATTTCTTGTTTCGTTCAATTTTGATTTAAAATGAATCCTATACATTCAGTCAAAGTTCAAATTCAAATTTTCAAATTGCAGCGCTGTTTTGAACTCCTTTTATAATTAAATTAAATTTATTCTTTTTAAAATAAATTTTTAATCGTTATTCTTTAAAATAAATTATTTTAAACATTAAAGTCCATCAAAATTTCTAAAATAAAAATTTTAAATTGGCCCCAAAATTCTGGGTTGTTACATTAACCTAATAAAAATGGTAATTCCCTGAAGGATAGCATATTTGATAGTCACAGGTGTTACCTGAGTCACGGTTGATATGTATAAATAGGATGAAGTGATGAAATGAGAAGATAAGTTAGTGGATAATTTTGTGCTTAATTTGAGTGCTTTGTTGTTGATCCTGCACATTTATATGTTTTATTAGTTATCTAAAAAGCCTTGTGCAAATGGTTGAATATGTTGAAAGGAATGGGATATGAAAACTGACACATGCACCTGGTAGTATCACATATATGTTTAGTTATACCTATCACCAAAGGATATAAACCCCTTAAACTGTTGGCATATAAGTATAAAACTGAAATACATTTGTCTTTATTGGGTTGAACTAATGTTGTAATGACCTGTCTTTTTGCCCATTTCAAACCGGTAATTAAACCGACTTAAACCATTCGCAAAGACGAATTGTTTGGGGTACCCACACATTGAAACAGAAA
Source organism: Allium sativum (assembly GCA_030737875.1). NCBI lineage: Eukaryota > Viridiplantae > Streptophyta > Magnoliopsida > Asparagales > Amaryllidaceae > Allium > Allium sativum. The sequence goes on from JASFAX010003588.1 coordinate 28,828, forward strand.
CAAAAGAACTTTTTATTAATACCATAACAATATTACATCAGAGTACAAGATATAACAGAGTATAATAGAAACACAACGAAAATAAAGATATGTAAACTCTCAGCGGAAGAATAATGATCCAAGATATAGCCTAGCTCCAGTCCTGAATATTTCTCTAACTAACTCGAAGGCTAAATCCGCAAACCCAACTACAAGGCTGGACATATGTAAAATTATGGGCACCCAAATTTTAGTTGGAAGAACAATAAATTCCAAGTCAGTCATGAGACTGGTATGAGAACAAAAACAGTTATATTTAGGTTTATTTTAAAGTAGGGTAAATCATAAGGCCATGCAGTATAATATGGAATGGGTTTTTCCCTTATGAATACCAGTACATAAAAATTCACAATGCTTTTAGGAAAATAAGGCAACCATAAGGTCTCGCAGCACACACACAATGCAAACGTAGACTTGGGCGAGGTTTCTTCTTATAGTAACAAAAAATGCTTGATACTTGAAAATCATATGATATTATTATTAGTGCATAATGTGAAAAATCATTTTGCAAATCAATGTATCAATCCTAGCCAGGATAATGCCCCATCCCATTATGTTGACATATAGTATGCAACTAAAACTGTATGGGTTCGTAGTGGATGATGGATTTCCAAAAAATGACTAGACTAAGGAACTTCCTTACCGACGAGTACACCTCTATAGGGATGTCCCAAAAACCAAACAGGCTCTCTGCTAATGCAAGATCGGGTTATCTCTTAACTAGATAACTTAGAGCACGCCTAAGTATGTCATCTTTCGGTCATTACCAACCTTTAACTGGGGCCCCAAAACATCAACATCCACATAAGTAGAAGTTGCCTCATAAGTAGTACTCAGGCTCCATACCATGGTACACTTTTTATTTAAAAGGATATGACACCCTATATCCTCACTGCATTTTTCCTGTTTTGGCCAATTACTGGGATTTGAGACTTGTCGAAGTCACGTTACACAAAGTTATGCTTCACTAAGCCATGCTTTGATCACTAATAGCTTATCATTTGGTATGCCACACTGTCATTTAATAATGTATAATCGATAATTACTAACCATAACACCTTTGAGCTCGTATGTCTTAAAGAAGGCTGTTAAGCTAAGAGAATATATTCTTCGCCACCAATCAGAAATATGTTTAGTAAAAATCAATCAGTACATTATGAAATACAATGTCAAACACACATCCATACAAGTTCGCTCTGGGTTTGAACGAAACCGAAGGCACCTTATTCCTCGTCCATAAAGGAGAGAGGTCCTTGCAAATCTGGAAATTCTCCAAGTACGTCTGAACCACTGCTATATATAACCTCATAATGGGGGCGACCTGCTTGAGACATCAATAAGCAGTCCTTTCGATGTGAATATTCCTTGTTTCTAACCACCATCTTAAATATCTTCATTTTTTCCATAACGTCGTATTATTATTCAAAATGGTTTTGGGGTACAAATCTGATCCCGATCTTTCCAAATAATAAGCGCAATTTAAAAACACAATTATGGATTACATAGGATTCCAACTATATCTCCTTCCACTTTGGATTCTTCTAATTAAAACTTCTTTAATTCCATTCTTAAGTTATCCTTTAGCAAAATCCACATTCGCTAAAACTTATAAATTAACATTGATTCCTTTAAATCTTTTTACCAAGATTTTTGTTGACCTTATTCAAGGCTTCCTTTTTAAAATAAAACCTTTATGGATTATTTACAAAAATATTCATAAATCTTTAAGAAAGATCTTGGTTTCTCTTTCAAAATTATCTTTTTATCAAAGATTACCTTTATTTATCCTTTAGTCGTATCCTTTTCCAAATTCTCAAACATATATACGTAAATAAAGATTTAATTAGTGATAACCCAACTCATAAACTTCAAAACATAATTTTGCTATTTATTCGGGTTAAAGAATGATATTATTTAAGGTACCATTCACGACAAACCCAAAACCAATTGATATTGAATATAAGAATTAAACAGAAATCATCAACTTATATTTGATACCAATTCTCATAATCAGCGAATACTATAAGCGAAATAACGATATAAATATCTTTCAAATTTCGCGAATAGTATACATCCAATAACAAAATTCCATATTGAATATCCGAAGACTATTTCTATACAAACCAGCTTTATTTAAATTGGAAACCCTTGTCTTAATCAAAAAGATTTATCAAAATTATTTGATACAAAATATCAGATCTAGATAGAAATTATATCAACCACATTCCATATTAATTTCCCTATTCAATTGATAATTAAAGTCGAGTAATAGTATATCTACTGTCTGAATTCCTCAAATAGTATAAGTATTATCTACGAATCAATGACAAATATTTGCAGATCATTTCCAACCATGTCCAATTAATTTATAATTGGGAACCTTTTAATATTAATTTAACTAGATAAAAATAAATATATTCAATTATTTTAAACATTTTTAAACTTCCAAAAATACTTTATAAATTATTTATAAATGATTATTTTAGTTTTGGATAATGATTCATAAGTTTAAAACTTCAAAATATACCGTTTTCAGGTAAAGTGTTATAAAAGCATCGCAAAACAACTTATATTGGCTAGCTTGCTTAAAATAGCCTTTTTATTATCCAAAACTATTTAAGATAACTTTAAAATGATTTATTATGATTTTACCAAAAATTTCCATATTTTAATTGATTTAAATTAGCCGTTTCTAGTTATGGTCAATAAACTGTGCTTATAACGACCTTATTCAATGAAAACTAAATCCCTTTTATATTTGAAAACTATTGTTATAAGAAAGCAAACATTTTTTGTTTCACGTAAATCCGATTTAAATTGCATTAGTTATAAGCGATTGAAGTCTATGGCTGAAATTCGTGAACTACCATAGCGCGACACGTTCTATTTAGACCATATTACGACTTTAAATCAAAATTTGTCCAGTTTATTTCTAATATGATCATAAACCTTTACAAATATATATATATATATATTCATTTGAAAACAATATTTCAAAATTTAAACCTTAAATTCGATTTAAATTCAAAATTGAATGTTATAATATTCTTATCTTAATAAAATAATTTTTTTGTGTTCTGTCCAATTAGGGTTCCTTTCATATTCGAGGAGAAAAAGAAATGGCGTATCCCAAAGTTAGTGAAGAGTATGTGCAAGTTGTTAAGAAATGTAAGAAGAAACTCCGTGGATTTATTGCAGTGAAGAACTGCGCTCCTTTGATGCTACGATTGGTGTGGCATTTAAGAGGGACATACGATGTGAAATCAAAAACAGGAGGGCCATTTGGAACAATGAGTCATAAGGCCGATTTGGCTCATGGAGCCAACAATGGACTTGATATTACTGTTAGACTTCTTGAACCTATCAAAGAGAAGTTCCCTATCCTTCCTTATGCTGATTTTTATCAGTTGGCTGGAGTAGTTGTTGTTGAGGTAACTGGAGGACATGAGGTTCCTTTTCATCCTGCAGAGAGGACAAAGATGAGCCGCCCATGGAAGGTCGCCTTCTTGATGCCACCAAAGGTTTCTACCACCTTAGAATGGTATTTGGTGAACAGATGGGTCTGAGCGACAAGGATATTGTTGCTTTATCTGGAGGCCACACTTTGAGTAGGTGCCACAAGGAAAAGTCGGGCTTTGAGGGTCCGTGGACTGCAAACCCTCTAATATTTGACAACTCATACTTCAAGGAGTTGCAAACCCTCTCATATTTGACAACTCATAATTCAAGGAGCTTCTTAGCGGAGAGAAGGAAGGTCTTCTTCAGCTACCATCAAACAAGCCCACCTTTCTGATCTTCTCTTCCATCCTCTTGTAGACAAAATATGTTGCAGATGAGGATGCCTTCTTTGCTGACTATGCTAAGGCTCACCTTAATCTTTTTGAGATAAGGTTTGATCAATGAAAAAATATATGCTCAAATCATGCTTGATGATAGACTAAAGATCAGAAAGTGACTAGCTTTTTATGTAATAAAAGTGATACATTATTGAAGTTTGGCTTTAGTCTATTTCTGTTGGATATTGCTGCTTATGTTATAAGGTTTCTCGCCTTTTCAAAAATAATAACAATAATGATAATAATAATATTTTTCAAAAATTTAATCCGATTAACTTCAAACTTTGCAAAAATCAAATTAATTATAATAAAAGACCAACAGGAAAATTATTTTGAATTTAAATCATCATTTATGTACGTAACTCAACTTCACTTTCCGAACTTACGATTCAAAAACGATTTAAAAATTAAACAAGTTATTTGTAGTAAAAATTGTTTTCAAAATTGGTTAAACCTTTGAAAGATTTGTTCATATATTCTTTAATTTTTTTTCCAAATCATCTCGAATATCAGATTCAAAATTTTGTTTTCATGCCCAATTAAACTACTATAAAAATCATTTCCATTTCCTATTGAGAAGGAGACCTAACCGATCACTAATATAATTCTATAATTAGGGTGTTATAGGTATGTGATCATATACAAATAATACTAATAATCACATACACATTCATAACAATTATCATTAATATCATCTAATAAATATTATCTGCTATGTGCAAGCGTTTTGGTACTTAACTTTTATCAGTGTATATGTGTTTTCTAACTACATCGTCATCCATCCAACATTATATACATACAATTATTATCCATAATTAACCGTATATGATTTTCTCACTAAATAAATATTCCAAATGAAATTAAAAGAGTTCTTCCTAACATAATTGCTCCGTATTTCTTCACGGTATGACTTTGACGGAATCGTCGGGAAGCGTTACCGCGCCTCGTGCTTATTTTCCTCTGTCTACCCCAAATATATATTATATATATTTATAAATATATTTTTTATAAGAGGAGTGAGGGGCCAAGGCTTGGAGGTGGGGTAGATGGTCACGGCTGTAGGTTGTGTCCGACATAGAGAGGTGGTTCCAGCATTGGTGGGTAGTGGCGTGAGTGAGGGAGAATTTTGGAGGAGGTTTAACTTGGGTTGTGGGGAGTATAACAACCCAGAAAATCAGAACCAATTTAAAAATTTTATTTTGGAAATTTTAATAAATTTTGAATATTTAAAATGATTTATTTTGAATAATAACAACAAGAAATTTATTTTGAATAGAATTGGAACGTATATATTTATTTAAATCGAAGTTAGAATATAAATATTTATTTTAATTATAAAAGGAATTAGAAATGGCGCGATAATTTGAAAATTCAATTTCAAATTTCAATTGAACGTACAGGATTCAAAATAAACCGGATTTTGGTGAAACCAAAAGTATTTGAATCTATTTGAAAATATCTTTCCAATGAATCTGAAAAATCCAAATTTCATAGCGGTAATAAAAAGTTATGCCCAATTGAAAATTCAGAATAGTTATTATAGAATTTTAGCCCTTAAAAATAGCAATTTTGCAAATGACCTCCGTTTTCGTCGAAGCCACTTTTGTTGGATCCGGGATGTCAAATTATTACTAGATTCCAATTTCCATAATTTTTGGAATCAATATGTGAGCGTGGCATAGTTAAGCGTGTTTTGACAATTTCAGTCAATTTGGATCGACCAGAAAATGACCATTTTTCAAACGATCTCCAAATTCGATGAAAATAGTTTTTTAGGACCGTAACATCAAAAAAAAGCTAGAAATAATTTTTCTGAAATTTTTGGAGTCAGTATGTGGCCCCGGTAAATTAAAATGTGCGTTTGAATTTAAAATGTATTGATTTATATTTTAAATTTAACTGAAACTGATTGTAATAGTTGAATCAGCTTGCGGGACATATCCCATTGTGTTCGGAGTGGGGGTAATTATCTAGGGGCGATAGTCGTTAGGTTCGATTTGGAGTCCGAACGGAAAAGTCACTTTATGGAAATTTAATTAACTAAATAAATATATAATTATATATTTCCCCCCACTTACCTCTCCTTTCGGTCAACGCTTAAATAAATAAATAAAAGAAAAAAGAAAGAGGAAAACCGCGATGCCCCTTCAGACTCGTCGCCCCCCGTTGATCAACCACCGCTCCCCTCCAGCACAGCCGCCCGCGATGGAAAATAAAATTATTCATGTGTTGAATTGAATAAAATATTCATGTGTTGAATAAAATATTTTATCGTTAAAAATATAATTTTTAATGTATAATGAATAAAATAAATATTCATTTACAAATCAAATGATTTTTTATGTACACTCATTTTACTGATATGGATTGGGACGATATATTTTACACATCGCCAAACTGCACAAATAAAATCTGTATTTGTTGATTGAAACCCCACACGGGTTTTGGGATGATATTTGACGTACACGACAGACTGTTGTAAGCGTTAAATATTTATATTCAATGCTTATGCAGTGTAGAATGCACTCTGGATGATGGTTGATAGTTTGTCATTGTTTTCCTATACATGTGTTGTATGAAATCCATATAAATAACATTATATGGTAATTGACCGTGTCTGACTCCAGTTCAGAAAGAATGTATATTTTAAAATAACGAATATTTTAAAATAATGACTATCTTAAAATAATATTCAGTAAAAGATCAAAATCTTATTTTGATGTCCGATTCGGGATGAACACGAATATATTTAAATATATAAAGTCGTGTTGTTTAGATTTGCGCCATTTTGGCGCGAACGATATTTATATTGATTTTATTCATTTTTATAATGAATATCGTAAAGGAATTGATTTCGAAATCCGAAGTTTGAAAATATTATCATTTATATATTAATGATATGGAATATTTAATTTTGATTTAAAATCGAATATGATGTTGAAATCGTTTTAAAACGAATTTATAAACGATTTATAAAATACGTTTTAAATGGAAATCGATGAAATATATATTATATATATAATATAATGGCCTGAATAGAATGCGTCGTGCCGCGGTAGTTCGCTAATTTCGACCATTGACTTCGAATGGACATTACTAGAGATCCGACCGTTGGATTCTCCTAATACCGGAACCGTTGGGGTTCGTATCGAAAAGAGTTATCTAACGAATACAAGAAATTTGAAATCTAACGGTTGGATTTGGAATTATTTCCAAATCAAATTTGGAAAAGGTCGCTGTAAGTGCAGTTCGATGGCCGTTTATGGAAATCGACCGTACGGACCTTGATAAAATTATTAAAAATATTAATAATTAGTGTAAAATCATAATAAATGGTTTGGAAAGAATTAGGATGAAAAATTCCATATTTGAAAAGATAAAAATATATTTTTATAAAAAATGAACTAGAATTATAATCCAATTATTTTTAAAATAAATAAATTGGATTGAGAATGGGTTTTAATATAACCAGAATTTCCAATATATGAATTGGAATGGATTTGAATCGAAATTATCTTCGGAATATTTCGATATTGGATTCCGTGATTATACAGATATTGTGGAGGAATTTGGAAGATATATATATATATCGTTATTCCAATACGATATTTGTTGATTTGAGAATTTGATATTGAATATAAGCCGATATATTTTCTATTCAGAGCCTTGTATTTAATATCAAATTGGATTTTGGGTTTGTCGTGAACAGTATCTTCATTAACACTGTTCTTAAACCTAAATGAGAAAAGAATAAATCTTTTAAATAAGATCTAAAGGAGTTTACCAATTAAATGATATTTAATTGGAATTGAATTGAAATTGGTTTCGGGTTTATCGTGAACGGTGTTTTAAATAACACTTGTTCTTTAACCCGATTAACAATGGAATGAGATTTTGGGTTTGTCGTGAATGGTATCTTTAATAATACTATTCTTAAACCCAATGGTGTTAAGAAAATTAGAAACTAACTGGAGATTAGCTAAGTTGAATGGTTTCCTGGGTATTGACCTGATGTTGGTTTCGGCCTTCGGGATTAACACTTAGGGAATTGTTCTCTTACTAATTTACGGTTATATACTGATGGGATGGGGTCTTCAGCAACACCGTTCTTAAACCCTGTGTGAAAATAATAAATCTTTTAATTAAGATGTAGAGAAGAATTACCAATTAATTAACATTTAATTGGATTTGAAATGGAATGTGAATCGTGTTTATTGTGAACTGTGTTTTTAACGACATTCGTTCTTTAACCTAATTTATAGTGAAATGAAATTTGGAACTTACAAATCCTTTTATTAAAGATTTAATGGAGATTTTCCAAAATAAAGTTTTCCAATTTAATATATTAGAATGGAATGGAATTCGATTTAATAATAATCGAAGTGAGTTTCTGTGGAGGAAGACTGTTAATATATATGGAATTTAAAAGGCTTTGTCGTTATTCCATTTATATTATTAGTCGGATACGGAAATTCATATCGATTATATATATTGATTGGTTTCCGTGAAGATTCCATTGTTAATGGAATGTGATTTTGGGTTTATCGTGAGCTGTGTTTTAAATGACATTAGTTCTTTAACCCAGTTAAAGATAAGATTAATTTCTTAACTTGGAACAGTCATTAAGTAATGATTTTTAGAGATTAAAATCGAATTAGAGTTTTATTGAATCTTTAAATAGATTGAAAGGTGAATTTGATAACTAAAATTATCAAATTCAAGAAATGATCGAGAATGGAGTATCACCAGTTTTGCTCCAAGCGATAGTTAAATATTTAATTAGATTTGAACGTGAAATGGTAATTAATTTTACTGATAACACCACGGTGTTAGATATGAAGTATTACCAGTTTTACTTCATGGGATGTATAGGTTGGGATTGGGAAATTAAACAAATGATTACTTCGGTAAGGTTCGCTAATCCCAACTAGTTTGGATAAAACATAATTTGGTTTGAATTGATATCCAAAGGAAGATTAAAGAATAAATTTAAAGAATTTATCATTGATAAAATTAATGGGAACCTTTCCCAGAGGATATGAATATTTAAATAAAAGAATATTCAGAATTGGAATGAGGCGTATGTTGTGTTTTTATAGCACTTGTTTATTATATGCGCGAGTTATTCAGAAAGGCTGGGTCTATCACATTCTGAATAACTGAATCGGGGATGAGTCGGCGATGATGACGGTGGCTGAAGACCGGAGGTCTTCACATCGTTTGGATGATTACTGATGTCTTGATTGGGCTGTACACCCAAGATAAGGCAATAATTGGTGATCGTCTAGACGTACTTGGAGATCGACTGGATATGCGACGACCTCTCTCTTATATTATACATATGGGACGAGGAATAAGGTGCATCCGGTTTCTTTCAGACCCAAAACGAACTTGTAAATGGATGTGTGTCTAACATCGGATTTCATTCTGTGTGATTGATAGACATCGGTTGCATAGCGTGAATTGCCTATGTGGCATGCTGAGATGCAAATGATCAAGGCTTCTGTTGAAAAGCAGAGTCTTGTGGTTGATGATCAAAGCACGACTTTAATATATCATAGCTTTGTGTATAGCGTTAATTCGTGAGCCTTGCACCCTGGTGTGAATCAGAAACGGGAGAGGACCTCAGGGAGGACATGCGTTTCCTTCTAGCTAGGAGTGGTGTCTGGGTTTTGTACACCCAGACGTTTTACTTACGTGGATGATGGATAGCGAGGTGCCTCAGATATATCGGCACTGCAGGGCCGATGGATGGTATGGTCTTTATACAGACCATTTTTCACCCCATAGGGTAGGGAAACGTATTGTTCAGGCATTTTAATCCACTCCGTGTGGACCGACCCTGACGCTCCAAGGGCCCACCTAAGTCTGGGTCCTGAGAAATGGTAGGCTAGATTGTCTCGAAGTGATAAGGATGATCCCTTGCCTTGGTCCACAGATGGAAATCCAACTTCCAATATGACAATTTGCGACTTTGATTGTAGAGCCTTGTATGGCGACATAGTGGGATGGGGCACTCATGCCGTCTATGATTGGTACATTTATATTTGAAGTTGTTTTCATACACTTTACACTATAATAGTATCAAAATGATTTGTTTTAAACGTACCAAGCATGTTTGGCTATTATAAGGTAAAACTCTATCTTTCTGCTTGCGTTGCATTGTGTGATGGGACCTGAGTCTTATAATAGCTTCATTTTTCCAAAAAGCGTTGCGCTGTTTGTTTTATGCACTGGTATTCTTGGGAGGAAATCCGTTTCGTGTTATACGGCGTGGTCCCTTGATTTACTTTTTTTTAAAGTAAAGATTTAATAACTGTTTTAGTTCTCACACTAGTCACATGACTGACCTGGAGTTTATTGTTTTAACCTAAACTCTGGGTGCCCCTATTTTCCACACGGACAACTAGTAGTTTTAGTTTTGCAGATTTATATTCACAGGATCCTGGTTTACAACTGGAATGATATTCGGAAAGCTCTGTATCCATCTATCTCTTTCAGTTGTATTTTGTATTATTTTCCGCTACATTGTAATTTGTAAATCTTTGATATTTATCAAATGTATATTATTTGTTCATACTCTGTATATTCTTGTACTCTGATGTAAATTGTTGTAACAAGCAATGAAATGTTCTTATGTTTGTATTCTGATTTGTCGTGTTCTCAACTCAATCCGGGCTTTCCTTTACGGGCGAGTTCGGGTCGTTTCATTTTGGTATCAGAGCTTTGGTTTACGGGGCTTGAGAACAAGGCACGTTAGAACCAAACGAAAGAATTCACCAGAGATTGGATTAGTAATATCCAATGAGAATGACTCGTTAGAAATGGGATCAGTAGTATCCTAGAATGAGTCGGAAGAGTGTTGTTTTTCAAATAAAGATGAAGAAAAAATTATTTTGAAAATTTAAATCATATTATACGTATTTGAATATTTATTTTATATTGATTTGGAAAATCGAGTATATGGAGATTTTGGATATACGCGTAATTAATATGTATTCGAAGTCTCAAATATACTTGGTAGATATAGAATCACACTCTAGTTTCCCGGAGATGGTACTGATGATTGTCATGACATCATCAGTATTTATGTTCGAGTTTCGAAAGTCGGTTATCTATATATTTCCATTAGACTGGTGTGAGAACCAAAACTAGATAGGGTTATTGTTGTGAACTGGCATCAAAAACACGATTTTGTGTATATATATCAAAGCTATGAATTTGAAAATTTTATCAACTAATTGAGTGCTGGTTGTGTTGTTTGATTAATTAAAAATTTGAACCATTTAGCCAAATTGAACAAATATTGAACTAAATGGAAAATTGTGTGAAATTGCATACGTATGTGCATGTATATATTGAACAGGTCATAACAGGGAAGCTAAGCAGAACAAAATTGTATGCCCGAAAATAGGTACATGTTTACAAATTTATTGGGTTTGGATGATTTTATGAGCTGATTGGCTTTTTATTTTTATTTTTCTTTTTGAGATGAGAGGGCTTGTGTGGCAGTTTGGGGATATTCCTGATGCTCCCCGTACAAAGGAGGTTATGGCGAAATTTTTCGAAAATTTAGGGTGTTAGCCAAATTTTTGAAAAAATTGAAAATTCTTAGAAACTGAAAATTTGAAGAGCGAAAGCCAGAATGAAAGTTGAGTTGATAAGTAAAAAAACTTTCAGCTCTGTTCCTTTTCGAGGATGAAAAGATTTTAAGTGAGGGAGATTGTAACAACCCGGAAAATCAGAATCAATTTAAAAAATTTATTTCGAAAATTTTAATGAATTTTGAATATTTAAGATGATTTATTTTAAATAATAGCAACAAGAAATTTATCTTGAATAGAATTGGAACGTATATATTTGTTTAAATTGAAGTTAGAATATAAATATTTATTTTAATTATAGAAGGAATTGGAAATGGCGTGGTAGTTTGAAAATTCGATTTCAAATTTCAATTGAATGTACAGGATTCAAAATAAACTGGATTTTGGTGAAACCAAAAATATTTGAATCGATTGGAAAATATCTTTCCAATGAATCTGAAAATTCCAAATTTCATAGCGGGAATAAAAAGTTATGCCTAGTTGAAAATTCAGAATAGTCGCTATGGAATTTTAGCCCTTAAAAATAGCAATTTTGCAAACGCTTCCGTTTTCGACGAAACCACTTTTATTGGACTCAGGATGTCAAATTATTGCTAGATTCCAATTTCCATAATTTTTGGAATCAATATGTGAGCGTGGCGAAGTTAAACGTGTTTTGAATGTTTCAGTCAATTTAGATCGACCAGAAAATGGTCATTTTTCAAACGGTCTCCAAATTCAATGAAAATAGTTTTGTTAGGACCGTAGCGTCAAAAAAAAGCTAGAAATATTTTTTTTAAAATTTTTGGAGTCAGTATGTGGCCCCGGTAAATAAAAATGTTCATTTGAATTTAAAATATATTGATTTATTTTTTAAATTGAACGGCAACTGATCGTAACCGTTGAATCAGCTTGCGGGACATATCCCACTGTGTTCGGAATGAGGGTAATTAGCTAGAGGCGACAGTCGTTGGGTTTGATTTGGAGTCCGTACGGAAAAGTCACTTTATGGAGATTTAATTAGTTAAATAAATATATAATTATATATTTCCCCCCACTTACCTCTCCTTCTGTTCAACACTTAAATAAATAAAAAAAAGAGGAAAACCACGATGCCCCTTCAGATCCGTCGCCCCCTGTCGATCAACCACCGCGCCCCTCCAGCACAGCCGCCCGCCTCCCTCCTCCTCCCCTACCTCCGGCGACCTCCTCCCCCTTCTCACTCTTCTCTCCTCCTCTCTCTAAAGACCCCAATCCGCAAACCCTAACCCCATCCTACTGACCACTGCCTCCGGAGACCCACCGTCCACCCACCGCCGCTGCGACTGCGCTTCCCCCTAACTCCGGCGCGCCATTCTCTTCCCTCCCCTTCCTCAGTTCAACATCGAACGCTGTAAGTTTTCTATTTATTTATTTTATTTTGTTTTTTTCTTATATATATTGAAACATTATTTTAAATCCGATTTTAGTTAATTTATAAAAAATATTAGAATATATAAAAAGTCGATTTTTAATATAATAACATTTGTTTCAAAATCAAATTTTCTATATGAAATACATTGTTTTTAAAATAACGAACAACGCCATAAAAGTTGAGATTTTTAACATTAGAAAGATTTGATTTTTAACATTAGAAAGATTTGATTTTTAACATTAGAAAGATTTTATTTTTAACATTAGAAAGATTTGATTTTTAAACATTAAAAAAATTCGATTTTTATATTTGAAAAGATAAGATTTTTATATAGGTAGTAACGAATA
>JASFAX010003589.1:0-42043 GCA_030737875.1 Allium sativum
AACGTATGTGGATCAGTTAAGGCGGTTCCTGTATTGGTTCAAATTTCAAACATCCCGCTATGTTACTAGTCTCATATATGGATAATCTGGTTATTGTGTAGACTGGGAAAACTCATTTGCATGGATGAGATGACCAAAAAGCTGGAAAGGTTACAATATTCCAAATGCCTGATCGAAATCAAACCTGATAACGAACTTGTTGATGACTATTTAGTCACTACGCCTAATGGTGGTACTCAAAGAATCAGGGTCAAATACTTATGGAGCACTATGCTATGTACAAAATGCAAAGTTTTTGGTCATAATTTGGAGAATTGTGAAGCGAATGTTACAGTTACAAGAGGACAAAGAGATGCCATGAAGCCAACCAATGATAGTAGCCAGAACTTTGTGCAACAAAAGGTGATCCATGCTAACAAGAACAATGAATATATTAAGCACGATGAAAATCAGCAAAGTATTGGCATAACACATAAGAGGAATATGACAATAAACCATGTTCATCCTTGGTAGAAGGTTGAGTGCAACAAAAATAGAGTAAGCTTCAAAACCACTAGAAATAAAAGCACACTTGGTGATTTTATGGGTATTGCTAGGAAAACTCAATGGCAAAGAAAGAATGAGGCTCAATCGAGTACGAAAGGAAATACGTTAGAAGAAGGGGAAATACTGCACCAAGAAACTCAGAATGCAGAAAAAGTTTTAGATAAAGGAAAAAAGACTATGTTAGCTAATATGGGAGAGAGGCAAGAAATTATCATGAGGAATAAGGAAAGTTCTAGCAATCAGTTTGCGAGCTTAAGGGAATTAAGTGAAGAAATAACGATTAATGGCAACGTACACAATGCAATCAAGGCAACCACCGGGAGTCATGATATTGTTCAAGAGAAGGATATGGCTGTACATTTGAATAAGGATACTCAGGAAAAAGTGAATGGAAATGTATGCTTACAATCTACCAGCAGCGGTTTGAAGGAAATCTACAAGCTGACGGTTGACGATCTAGTTAATCTAGAAGATGATAATCAGCTTCACCCTTTGATGCAAAATTGTTTCCTGTAACAGGTGGTTTACTCACTAGTGGTCAATTAGCAGAACTCACTAGTGGTTAATTAGCAGAGGATATCATGTCAGCGATGACGACATGGACTCTCAATACCATGAGGAACGAAAGGAAAATGCAACTATGGAAACGTCACCCACTACTACATATTTGATTGAGAAACAAAGTAAAGAAAAATGACTGCTTAATCTTTCGCAACTCGTGGAGAATGAAAAAGTCACTAAGGTAGTAAGTGAAGACAAAGACAAATCTCCATCAAGCAGCAAAACATGCAACATATCCCCCTCCTGGGCATGGAGATCCTTATGAATCAAAGCAGTTTGAAAATGGTAAAAACTTCAAAGACATGCAAGTAACGGTAGGTTTCAAACTTGGCATTCAAAATGCAGTGGAATCCCCCCATTTAAAGAACAAAACAGCTGTTCCAGAAACACCCCAGATCCATACATGATCTACGGCAAATAGCGCTAATAAAATCATGGTTTCTTTTAATGATGCAAAACATCTGCGTAGGGAACATTAGAGGTGCTCATAATGACCTCAAACTTGATTAATGTAAACTGATGATAAGAAAATACAACTTGAGTGCCCTTGTTATTCTCGAAACAAAGCTTAATGAAGCTAAGACTAGGAGAACGGCCAGGTATATGAATTCTAGCTGGAGTATGTAACACAACTTATCTGATGCAAGCAATTGTAGGATACTTTTGCTCTTTGATCCATCTATTTATAATATTACCTCAATCAATTCATCCAGCCAGCACATGCACTGTTTCATATGCCACATTCCCACTGCATCTATATTTTACTTCACTTTTGTTTACGCTAGCAACTCTGTAGCAACTAGAGAAATTTTTTACAACTTATTACCCTCTTTTAAGGAACCATGTGACCCTTAGATAGTTTGTGGGGATTTTAATACTCCTTTCAAATTAATGGATAGGGTAGCTGGTACTTTGGTAACTCTAAATGAAATTAGGTATATCAACACGGCTGTATGTAACTTAGATTTAGCTGAAATTAAAGCTATATGTCCTGAGTTTACTTGGAACAATAGTAAATCTCAAGGAACTAGAACGTTTTCAAAAATAGACCATGCTTTTGCTAATTCTAGTGCTCATGGCATTTGGCCTACCCTTTATAATGAGCTTTTGTTACCTATTTTGTCTGATCACTCACCCCAGCTTTTGCATCTTAGTGATAGATAAATGTTCGAAGACCGCGTTTCAAGTTTTTTAATGCTTGGATACATGAAACTGATTTTAATGAGTTACTTTTAGCTACTTGGACTACTAGATTTTACGGTAACCCTATGTTCACCTTACATAAAAAACTTAACGCTATGAAAGATGCCTTGATGCCTTGGGCTAAGAATAGATTTGGTTGTGGCGAACTGCTCTTTACGATGTGGCTTAACCAGCTCAGGCAAACTCAGACCCAAATGCTTAATGATCCCACAAATAGCGTGCTCTCTCAACTGGAAACTAAGATGTCAATTAAGAACATTAATAACCTCTAATCTGAAGCTCAAATGAAGAAACAAAAGTCTAAAATCGCTGGTTTGAAGCTGGTGATCGTAATATGGCATACTTTCATTTGGTGTTCAAAGCGAATCAGAAAAGGTAGGACATTCACACAGTGATTGATAATGATGGTTAGGTACTTTCCAATATGATTGATGTAACGACCCGTGTTTTTATAACGTGTAATAACCATAAATCAAGCAGAATTAATTTTTAAAATAAGAATCAGGGGAAACGGGTTGTCCCATTGCGTTCATCTCGAAATTCTGCTTGGAAACGAGTCCGAGTTTTCGAAAATCGGAGTCTGTATGACCAAGTTATGACCATTCAAAGTTCTCAGAAGTTTTCAAGTTCAAAAACAGTTCGATTCAAATTCAAAATTCGAATTTCAAACCTCAGAATAGACTGGGCGGGAAATTTCCCGCCCAGGACCAGGTTGACCTGGGGGTTGACTATGTAGTCGACCTACCCAGGACCAGGTCGACCATAGTGTCGACCTGGGGGTCGACCTGGTGCCCGAGCCCATTTCTGAAGCTGGATTCACTCTGATGTATTTGGCCTCGTTTCTGTCCACATTCGTTGATCTAACCCTATAAATACAGCCCCTAACACTAGTCTCTCTACACAAAATTCTTTCTGACTTTATGTTGCTCTAATTCTGGTCGAAAAGTTTGAGAGAGGGACTGCTTCTTCAACGTCGAGACTGCGTTAAGGGAATTGCTGATTTGGGGATTTCTATTAGGACTTGACTAAGCATATAAAGATTCAACATCGACTCTCTCTTTCTAATTCTCGAACCACGATCTGTAAGCCCCAGTTATTTTTAGATTTAAACTGTAAATGTAATATGAATATGATGTAAAATTGAAATTGTACCTATGTATGATGACTGTTTTACATCCATTCTTGTTCATCTTGGATATTGACTCTTGGATATTATTATGGCATTGATTTGGGGCCTATTCATGTTGTAAATCAAAAAGAGAAACCCCTCATATTATCATGTTGAATCTGCTATTAGTCACAAGTTTATGACTATCACTTTATGATAATCGTTACCATGACTATACTATCACCTTATGACAGTCGTTACCATGACTATACTATCATCTTATGACAGTCGTTACCATGACCATACTATCACCTTATGACAACTGTTATTAGTACCTTATTTTTCTAGAATTGGAATCCTTATGTTTGAGGCCAATATTCCATATGCCAGTAATGTTTTAATATTTTATTTCAAGTCATACTATGCTATGCTAGTAATCACTTTTGCCACCTTATACCCGTTCCTTTTTATGCTATTCCCTAATTAGATTTATTTGTATCAATTCGAGCTTACGTGCGATGGGAATACGATTTGGGTAGACTAGGTAAAACATGAGTTAGCTTTAAACTTGAACAAGAACGTTGTTATGACTTGAACCTGAATATGGACATGAACTTGACACGATTTGACATGAAACATGACCTGAAAATTGGACATGAATCTAGACATGAAAACTTGAACGTGGGCATGACAATTAGATAACTTGAAAATGGCCAACTCGAGGTTGGGTTGAGTTTGCAGTGTAAATCTGCCCGGAACCACCTGGCATATCCAGTGGCTGCAAACAATAGGATCCAATGTGGGTAGTTGGTCATATCGCACGTAAAACCCGAGGTTAGACTATGTTGTGGTGTAAATCTGCCCGGAACCGCCCGGCAAATCCAGTAACCACAATAGTTAGTCTAATGTGAGAGGTTGGCGTGCACTAATGAATTAAGGCCACATGATAGGGTTAAGTCATGAACCACTTGAATATACTTAACCAACTTGGCACAATGATTTGATAGAGTTAAGTCATGAACTGCTTGAACACACTTAACCAACTTGATACATGATCTGGATAGGGTTAAGTCACGAATTTGAATGACAACACTTAACCCATTAGAAACCCTAGTTACGCGGTCCTTTTCAGCAGTAACCCACTTAGATGTATCACGATACCCTGGGACTAGGCAGGGTAGGGCACGATTACTGGGCTGATTGTAAGCGACCAGAACGACGGCTGAGTAGGTGCGCAATTGTAGGTTTAGGCGGGCTATGGTCGTGCACGTAGTCCGGAGTTGAAAAAGCAGGCATTGGGCACCCGTAGATTTACACCATGCGTGCTTGATTCATGTCGGTGGTTGGCACCATAGGACTTGATACACCCTATGGTGGACCTAGCATAGGTAACTACATTTCAGGATAGGGCCGTATGACACAGACACATAACGAGCTAGGACTTGTAGGGAGCCGGTCGATTAATAGATCGTACCGTAGGACCCCGTAATGGGTCACTTCATGATACTAGACCAAGGGATCATTTCATGGTTAATACTTGACATGGGTTAGAATACTAGTACAGTTGGTGCAGCGAACCTTGAACATGCGATGCTAGACTTGACTTATCTTGTTATCTTGATTATCCTACCAGTTATGTTATCACCCTTATGTTTAATTCCAGTTTTCACATATCATGTTACCTTTACTAGTTTTCATACTGAAAGTCACTAGGGCTTACCAGTCTTTATGACTGACCCTTTTTCTTTCGCCTCTTTTTCTTTCGTTCCCCCCCAGGTTCTCAGGGAGGAAACACTAGCTCTTAGCCTAGATTTGGCTTGCTTTCTGACAGCTCATGTACGGTTTGGTCTTGAGCTATGCTATGGCTGCTTCTGCTATTTATGGAGAATATTTTACTTTTAGTTATCTTAAGTTTATGCTTCTTTGGAACTTGATGTAATGGAATAATTTGTATCTTGGATATATGAGTTTTTGACTCTTTTCTTGGAAATAATAAGAAGTTGGTTTTTAATTTCTACCGCTGCTTTATTTATTTCTGCCTTGTGATATCTCTGTGCATGTTTACCTAGATAATACTCCACCAAAACTAGTGCATTCCCTTTGTGAGTGACCTTAGCGGAGGTGGGGTGTTACATTTGGTATCAGAGCAGAAGGTTACCAGGCTGGGCAAAAAGATTTAAAAACCTTCTGAAACTATTTTCAAAACCATTTATAAACAAGCATTTTCAAGAAAAGTTTTATGTTTAAAAGGGCTATTCCCCAAAAGCCATTAGCACTTTCCTTTGTTTCCTTGCTTGAATCCTTTTCTTTTCGTTTTTCAGCATGGCTGATCTTAACCTACCTGAGGGAATATCCTTGCATGGATGGTTCCGAAGGTACTTAGAAGCCAGGGCCAATGACGCTGGCACGACAGACATCCCTCCTCCTCCTCCCCCAGTGGTCGCGGTTCCTCCTCCTGATACCGCCTTTTCCAAAATATGCAAAGACTTTAAAGCAATGGGCGGCAAGAACTTCATTGGAACTGAAACCTTTGTTGAGGCACGAAACTGGCTAAAGGAAACAGAAGACTTGTTCATTATCTTTGATATGGAGGACCATAGGAAAGTTCAGTTGGTAGCATGGTTGTTGAAAGAGGAAGCTGCATTTTGGTGGGAAGTCACCAACGCTACCAGGCCAGTTGAGACTTGGGCAGACTTTAGAGAGAGGCTTGGGCTTAAATTCTTATCGTCAGCAGAGGAGAACCTTCAGATGGAGAGGTTCCTAGCACTCAAGCAAGGGGATATGTCTGTGAGGGAGTACGTGAATAAGTTTAATCAGCTTGCTCGGTTCAGTTTGGATTTGGTCAACACAGCCCAGAAAAAGGTTGTACGCTTTGCTCGAGGATTGAACGAGCCACTATACAGCTTGGCCCTAACTCATATACCCATGGGGGCGACCTTTGAAAGCTTGGTGGATATGGCTCTACTTCATGAGGAAGACAAGAATAGCAAGAAGGAGGTTAAGCCTAACGAGACTCAGAATAAGAAAGCTGACTTCAAGAAGGGGAACAACAAGAATAACAAGAATAACAAGGGCAACAACAAACCACGTGAGACGAGGAAGTGCAACTTCTGTGGTATTACTGGACATCTAGCTAAAGACTATAGAAAGAAGAAGAGGAAGTTGGGTGAATGCTTTAATTGTGGAGATACTGGACACATCAGCAAGGATTGCCCTAAGAAGCAAGGGCAGGGGCAAGGGCAGACCCAGCGAGCAGGACCTTCTGGAGGGCAGTTGCATGCTCTCAACACCACTCCAGCTCTTGATCGAGGTAGTAATATTTCCGTAGAAAGCCTTGTTTACATTTCTTACTTTCCTGTTCGAACCTTATTTGACTCTGGCGCATCGCATACTTTTATTTCCTCTGATATTGTTGAAAATCTGCACCTAAGTACTAGTCTGGTTAAGGATCCCGTTATAGTTTCAAATCCAATTGGGGGCTCCGCCCATTTATCTATGATGTGTGTGGATTTGAGGATCTCTATCTTAAGCGTAGAATTCACGTGTAATGCTTATGTTCTTGGATTCATGGGATACGGTTTGATCCTAGGGATGGATTGGCTGTCCGATTATGGAGCCATTCTTGATTGTGAACGAAGGGTAGTGAGGCTCATGACTCGCCTTGGCAATACCCTTGAAATTTCTTGTAACCCAAAGGGTCCGGTCATGTTGTGTTATCTTGAATCCCTTGACTCGTCCGACAGTAATTTGCAATCTGTAAGAGTGGTCCGAGAATATCCAGATGTCTTTGATGAAGTGAGGGGATTACCTCCTAAACGCGAGATAGAGTTCCGAATTTATCTTGTTGATAATGCCAAGCCAGTTTCATTGCCCGTTAGGCACATGGCCCCGCGAGAAAGAAGAGAGCTCAGTAAACAAGTTAATGAGTTGCTTGAGAAAAATTTCATAAGGCGAAGCATTTCTGAATGGGGTGCTTCGGTGGTATTCGCTACTAAGGCGGATGGATCGCTTCGTCTATGCGTAGATTATCGTGAATTAAACAAGCTGACAAAGAAGAATAGGCAGCCACTACCAAGAATCGACGATTTGTTTGACCAGCTTGTGGGAGCATCTTTTTTCTCTCAACTCGACCTAGCCATAGGATTCCATCAGCTTAGAGTGGTTGAGGATAGCATTGACAAAACTGCGTTTAGGACTCCAGATGGGTTCTTCGAATGGCTCGTCATGCCGTTTGGGTTAACGAATGCACCCACGTACTTTGTAGATTTGATGAGCAGGGTGTTTCGGGAGTTCCTTAACAAGTTTGTGGTAGTTTTCATGGATGATATTTTGATCTTCTCAAAAGATGAAGAAGAGCATGCTAGACATCTCAAGGAAGTAATGGAAATGCTTAGAGCACACCAGTTAAAGGCTAAGTTCTACAAATGCCATTTTTGGAGGAAGGAAGTTCGGTTCCTTGGACATGTAGTTTCTAAACAAGGCATAGCCGTGGACCCTACAAAGGTAGTTGCGGTACAGGACTGGAAAATTCCTAAGAATGCAACGGAGGTGAGGAGCTTTCTTGGTTTGGCGGGATACTACAGGAATTCATTAAGGACTTCGCTAAGATTTCAGCCCCTCTTACTAAGTTAACAAAGAAGAAACTAGCTTTTACATGGGACATTGAATGTGACGCTGCTTTTCAGAGACTTAAGAGAGCCCTCACCACAGCTCCAGTTTTGGCATTAACCGATGGAGATAAGATGTTTATGGCGTACACTGATGCATGCGGCACGGCGTTAGGCGCTGTCCTAATGCAAGAAGGAAGAGTAATATGCTACGGGGGCAGACAACTTAAAGTTCATGAGAAAAACTATCCCACGCATGACTTGGAGTTGGCCGCGATTGTCTTTGCACTTAAAGCGTGGCGTCATTATCTTTTAGGGGAGAGGTTCGAGCTGTATACCGACCACAAATCGCTTAAATACCTCTTCTCACAGAAAGATTTAAATCTGAGACAACAGCGGTGGATGGAATTCTTGGCATCATATGACTTCGATATAGCTTATACCCCTGGCAAGGGTAATGTGGTGGCAGACGCGCTAAGTAGAAAAAGGTTGACTTTGAGCCCCTTGTTTGTTAAAATGAAAAGCCTTGAGTTTATAGCAACCTTTGATTTTACACCTGCTGTTGAGTCATTGACTGCTACGTTTGCATCTCTTGAGCTAAGACCTACACTTCTAGATCAAGTAGGGACTTCACAGAAGGAAGACCCCAGATAGTTGAAATCATGGACAAGCTGATTAGGGGTGAGACGTCGAGTCACCTCAGTAGGTATGCCATAGATGACAAGGGATGGCTAAGGCGCGATGGAAGGCTATGTGTCCCACAAGTGGGAGACCTTGTAAGGAAAGTTCTCGAAGAAGCGCACCACTCGAAGGTGACTATACATCCCGAAGGGGATAAGATGTACAGGGATATGAAACACATTTTCTTTTGGGCTGGAATGAAAAAGGACGTGGCAGAGTTCGTTTCGAAGTGCATGGTGTGCTAACAAGTAAAGGCCGAGTCGAAGAAACCTGGTGGGCTATTACATCCTTTGGAGGTTCCGCAATGGAAATGGGAGAGTATCTCGATGGATTTCATGGATGGACTGCCTAGGTCTAAGAAGGGAAATACTAGCATATGGGTCATAGTTGATAGACTCACGAAAAGTGCTCACTTCATTCCGGTGAAGAGCAAGAGGACCGCATCAGGGCTAGCGTCTATTTACCTTCGAGAGATAGTACGGTTGCATGGAGTTCCTTCTAGTATAGTTAGTGATCGTGACCCGATTTTCACTAGCCAGTTTTGGAATAGTCTGCAAGAAGCAATGGGAACACGACTGAACTTAAGCACAGCCTATCACCCACAGACGAATGGACAAACCGAAAGGGTAAATAGGGTACTAGAAGATCTCCTGAGGCTATGCATTCTTGACTTTGGTGGTACTTGGGAAGACCATCTTCCTCTCGTGGAGTTTGCATATAATAACAGTTACCAAGCTAGCATCGGAATGGCACCGTTCGAAGCCCTGTATGGAAGACCGTGCAAGTCGCCAACTTGTTGGTGGGAGACGACAGACAGGCTTATACTTGGCCCTGATATGATAAGGGACACTTCTGAGAAGATTGAGTTGATACGAAGACGGATGAAAACGGCCCAAGAATTACAGAAATCTTATGCGGACCAGAGAAGGACAGACCTAGAGTTCGAAGTCGGAGATATGGTCTTTGTAAAAGTTTCTCCGTTACGCAATGCAGTTCGTTTTGGAGCCATTGGAAAGCTAGCACCAAGATTCGTAGGACCGTTCCCTATCGTTGAGAGGATTGGATGGATGGCCTATAAGGTAGACTTACCCGAGAAGTTGTCTGGAGTACACAATGTCTTTCACGTCTCACATCTCTGAAGTCCTTGCATGAGTCAGCCGAAGTGGTTGAGCCAAGCATCCTTGAAGACGTAGAAGTGGAGAAAGAAGCAACATTGAGGCGGGTTCCGATTCGTATCTTAGGAACGGAGATTAAGAAGCTAAGGAATCAAGAAGTCAAGCTAGTTAAAGTGCAGTGGAGTGAAACCCAAGAAGACGCAACTTGGGAAACCGAAGAGAAGGCTTTACCCATTTCTTTTTGAGGGTACATTCTCGGTCTCTTTTTCCTTGAAAACCTTTTTCGTATCATGCTTCTAATATCTACGTTTGTCTTGTTATCTTCTCGATCTTATCTTGAGAACCTTAGGTAGAACCATATGGATGTAAACATGTGATTGAAACATGTTATGGTTGATGTTTGCAGATGGTTGCAAGTGGTTGCTAGTGGATGCATGACACACATTAGGCACTAGATCGGCTCAGTCACAATTTCATGTTGCATATGCATGAGTGCTTATACTTGTACATGGATGGAACTTGTTATGTTATCACTCGGATGTTGCATATGGATAAATGTTTGTACACTCATGTAAAGATTAGGAACTATGCTAGGAATTTGCATACATGTTGGATTCATGACACTAACATATTTTGCATTAAGGAGGTTTACTGAATCAGTAACCGCCTGATCTTTTGCATTAGATAAGTGCATATACACACACTTTCTGCATATGTTCATACAATACTAGAAATCTTTTAAGAACAATGGTTGCCCGTGGATGATGCTTTGAGTAGATGGATGATGGATGGTAGGACGCATCCTCCCTAACTTAGAGATTTTGGGGACGAAATCCTTTTAGGAGGGGAGAATGTAACAACCCGTGTTTTTATAACGTGTAATAACCATAAATCAAGGTAGAATTAATTTTTAAAATATGAATCAACGGAAACGGGTTGCGACATTGCGTTCGTCTCGAAAATCTGCTTGGAAACGAGTCCGAGTTTTCGAAAATCGGAGTCCTTATGACCAAGTTATGACCATTCGAAGTTCTCAGAATTTTCAAGTTCAAAAACAGTTCAATTCGAATTCAAAATTCGAATTTCAAACCTCAGAATGGACTGGGCGGGAAATATCCTGCCCAGGACCAGGTCGACCTGGGGGTCGACTATGTAGTCGACCTACCCAGGACCAGGTCAACCCTAGTGTCGACCTGGTGTCCGAGCCAATTTCTGAAGCTGGATTCACTCTGATGTATTTGGCCTCGTTTCTGTCCACATTCGTTGACCTAACCCTATAAATACAGCCCCTAACACCAGTCTCTCTACACAAAATTCTTTCTGACTTTATGCTGCTCTAATTCTGGTCGAAAAGTTTGAGAGAGGGACTGCTTCTTCTACGTTGAGACTGCGTTAAGGGAATTGCTGATTTGGGGATTTCTATTAAGACTTGACTAAGCATATAAAGATTCAACATCGACTCTCTTTTTCTAATTCTCGAACCACGATCTGTAAGCCCCAGTTATTTTTAGATTTAAACTGTAAATGTAATATGAAGATGATGTAAAATTGAAATTGGACCTATGTATGATGACTGTTTTACATCCATTCTTGTTCATCTTGGATCTTGACTCTTGGATATTATTATGACATTGATTTGGGGCCTATTCATGTTGTAAATCAAAAAGAGAAACCCCTCATATTATCATGTTGAATCTGCTATTAGTCACAAGTTTATGACTATCACTTTATGATAATCATTACCATGACTATACTATCATCTTATGACAGTCGTTACCATGACTATACTATCACCTTATGACAGTCGTTACCATGACTATACTATCACCTTATGACAGTCGTTACCATGACTATACTATCACCTTATGACAACTGTTATCTTGACTAGTACCTTATTTTGCTAGAATTGGAAACCTTATGTTTGAGGCCAATATTCCATATGCCAGTAATGTTTTAATCTTTTATTTCAATTCATACTATGCTATGCTAGTAATCACTTTTGCCACCTTATACCCGTTCCTTTTTATGTTATTCCCTAATTATATTTATTTGTATTGATTCGTGCTTACGTGCGATGGGAGTACGATTTGGGTAGACTAGGTAAAACATGAATTAGCTTTAGACTAGAACAAGAACGTTGTTATGACTTGAACCTGAATATGGACATGAACTTGACACGATTTGACACGAAACTTGACCTGAAAATTGGACATGAATCTAGACATGAAAACTTGAACGTGGGCATGACAATTAGATAACTTGAAAATGGCCAACTCGAGGTTGGGTTGAGTTTGCAGTGTAAATCTGCCTGGAACCACCCGGCAAATCCAGTGGCTGCAAACAATAGGATCCAATGTGGGTAGTTGGTCATATCGCATGTAAAACCCGAGGTTAGACTATGTTGTGGTGTAAATCTGCCCGGAACCGCCCGGCAAATCCAGTAACCACAACAGTTAGTCTAATGTGAGAGGTTGGCGTGCACTAATGAATTAAGGCCACATGATAGGGTTAAGTCATGAACCACTTGAATATACTTAACCAACTTGGCACAATGATTTGATAGGGTTAAGTCATGAACTGCTTGAACACACTTAACCAACTTGATACATGATCTGGATAGGGTTAAGTCACGAATTTGAATGACAACACTTAACCAATTAGAAACCCTAGTTACGCGGTCCTTTTCAGCAGTAACCCACTTAGATGTATCACGATACCCTGGGCTAGGCAGGGTGGGGCACGATTACTGGGCTGATTGTAAGCGACTAGAACGACGGCTGAGTAGGTGTGCCATTGTAGGTTCAGGCGGGCTATGGTCGTGCACGTAGTCCTGAGTTGAAAAAGCAGGCATTGGGCACCCGTAGATTTACATTGTGCGTGCTTGATTCATGTCGGTGGTTGGCACCATAGGACTTGATACACCCTATGGTGGACCTAGCATAGTTAACTACATTTCATGATAGGGCCATATGACACAGACACATAACGAGCTAGGACTTGTAGGGAGCCGATCGATTAATAGATCGTACTGTAGGACCCCGTAATGGGTCACTTCATGATACTGGGCCAAGAGATCATTTCATGGTTAATACTTGACATGTGTTAGAATACTAGTACGGTTGGTGCAGCGAACCTTGAACATGCGATGCTAGACTTGACTTATCTTGTTATCTTGATTATCCTACCAGTTCTGTTATCACCTTTATGTTTAATTCCAGTTTTCACATATCATGTTACCTTTACTAGTTTTCCTACTGAAAGTCACTAGGGCTTACCGGTCTTTATGA
Organism: Allium sativum; assembly: GCA_030737875.1. Taxonomy (NCBI): domain Eukaryota; kingdom Viridiplantae; phylum Streptophyta; class Magnoliopsida; order Asparagales; family Amaryllidaceae; genus Allium; species Allium sativum. Next base: position 13,109 of record JASFAX010003589.1, read on the forward strand.
CTGACCCTTTTTCTTTCGCCTCATTTTCTTTCGTTCCCCCCCCCCCCAAGGTTCTCAGGGAGGAAACACTAGCTCTTAGCCTGGATTTGGCTTGCTTTCTGATAGCTCATGTACAGTTTGGTCTTGAGCTATGCTATGGCTGCTTCTGCTATTTATGGGGAATATTTTACTTTTGGTTATTTTAAGTTTATGCTTCTTTGGAACTTGATGTAATGGAATAATTTGTATCTTGGATATATGAGCTTTTGACTCTTTTCTTGGAAATAATAAGAAGTTGGTTTTTAATTTCTACCGCTGCTGTATTTATGTTCTGCCTTGTGATATCTCTGTGCATGTTTACCTAGATAATACTCCACCAAAACTAGTGCATTCCCTTTGTGAGTGACCCTAGCGGAGGTAGGGTGTTACAATTGATATTCAAAATGCCTTTGTTCGTTATTTTGCGAATCTTTTTGGAAATGAAAATGACTTTTGTCCTCATATCGATGACATCAACCCATATTTTCTTTCTAAAATCAATTCTCAGCAAAGTGAAATGTTAAATGCGCATGTGGTTGACGCTGAAATCGAACAAGATTTCTTTTCCCTTAACTGTAGCTTTTATGGTGGAACTGACGGGTTCATCGCGAAGTTCTTTTAACACTGCTAGAGAACTATCAGTAATGATGTGTATAAGGTAGTTAAACAATTTTTCCTTATAGAGAAAATGATGGGTTCTTTTAACAACACTATTATTGGTCCGATTCCAAAAATGAAAAATGCTAACAACATTAATGCTTTCAGGTCGATATCATGTTATAATACAATTTACGAATGTATTTTGAAAATCTTAGCTACTAGGTTGAAAATGGTCTTACCGCATTTAATTTCTTACAACCCAACTGCTTTTCTTCATAATTGTAATATTCTTGACAACATTCTTTTAGTGCATGGGTTAATAAAGGGTTACAATACTAAACACATTTCTCCTTGAGCTATGCTTAAACTCGATATTAAATAGGCTTTTGACTGGTTTCAGTGGCAATCCATTATTCGCATCTTGAGTTATATGAATTTTCCTCCTTTATTTAATGCTTGGATCTATGAATGTATCAGTTCTGTTCATTACTCTGTGAATGTGAATGGAAATCTCGCTGGGTTCTTTGGTAGTAAGCAAGGCTTACAACAAGGAGATCCTATCTCCCCTTATCTATTTATAGCTATCATGCAACTCCTCATGGACATGTTAAATAACCTAGTTGATGAAAAAAGGTTTGCTCTTCACCCAAAATGCAAGAATCCTAGAATTACCGTTTTAATGTTTGCCGATGACTTGATCATATTTTGCAAGCCTGATGATACAACTTTGAACAATCTAATGACTACCCTTGTTCAATTTTACCTTATGACTGGCCTAAAAATAAATTACGATAAATTTGAGATCATGATAAGGGGAGTTAGTGACACTCCTAAACAACAAATTCACACATTAACTGGGCTGAGAACGAGTGTTATTAACTCAACCTATCTAGGACTTCCTCTTGCGACCTCTAGAATTACCACCGCTCAATGTCTGCCTATTTATGGCAAAATAACTAGCAAACTTGAATGATGGTTTTCTAACTTGCTTAGACAGGCTGGTAGGATCACGCTTGTGAAATCGATTATCATTGTTATGCAAGTTTACTAGGCGAGAACTTATGTTCTTCCTCAAAACTTCCTATCCATGATCAAAACGGATTTTACGAGGTTCATATGGAAAGGAAATATCCTTTCTAAGTACTTGACTCCGATTGCATTCAAAGAACTTGAGAAACCTATTAATAAAGGGGCCCTGGGTATTCATAACATGGTTCCATGGAACCAGGCGGCCTTTATGAAACATATCAATGGCATAGTATGCAGTAAACACAAACTTTGGGTTCAATGGTCAAGTGAGCATGTTTAAAAAGGTAACACTTTTTGGACCTTAACAGAGAAGTAAAACTTTATTTGGTCATGGAAGAGTTTATTAAAACTCAGATCCAAATCACTTCCATAGTTTAAATATGAGCATTCTGCCTTTAATTATGCTAGCTTGTGGGATGATCCATGGGTTGATTACGGGTTTATCAATGATAAGGCAGTTTCATACATGGAAAAAGTGAGCTCTGGTGTTCCGATTAACAGTACTGTGCAGGTTTTTTGGCGAGCTCTATTCTCAGGCTGCCATCCTCCGCAAATCAAAATGTTAGGAACCTATGGCAAAAGATTTTGGTTGCTATCCTCTCCGGCTTCAGCAACTCTACCGCCAGCTGTTATTGCAAAGGTGATTTGTTTCGAATTAAAAGTATGTATTATGTTTTGCTTGTTGCTTCACAATTGACAACGTGCATATGGCATAAGGTTGTATTGTATGGGGATAACAATGCCAAGGAGAATCTGACATTATGGAAGATTACAGCTGGCGCGCTTCTCACTAAGGACAAGCTCGCTAATTTTGGAATGGTTATGGACAAAAGATGTGTTTTCTGCAATAGTTTTGACGAAAGCTTTTGTCACCTGTTCTTTGACTGCAATGTAACGAAGAAGATATGGAAAGAAGCTCTGTTTCAACTTGATGATAACACAACGTACAGCACGAGCTCTAGTGAATGGGATAGAATCCGCAACAAAGTCAGAGGCAAACATTCACATGCAAGGATTTTCTGCTACGTTTTTAAAAAAAATCAATAATGTGTGGCCCCAACGCAATGTGCGTATTTTTGATGCTGCTGGTAGCATGAATAATGGGTAGTGGAAGCAAGTCGTATGGCACGATATTAAAGAAGGACTAAAATACCTCAAATTTACATACAATCTTGGTATTTTTGGCTAAGCATTCTGCTTGCTTCTGTATACATGTGTATTTGTTGTAGTCTGTTAGACATTGTCTCCTCTATAACTCTCTTTTTTGTTGTTGTTTCTATCTCTATACACCTTTTTTTCGTCTATGGTATTTCAATAAAATGGTGGAGGCCATTTAACCCCCGTCGGCTTTGCCAAAAAATATGTCAAAATACTAAATTTCGTCTTCTGAAAGGAAAAGAACTAATGAAACAAATAGGTAGTTAAACGTAAATCATTATATTCGTGTAAAATTCGTAATTTAGTTTTGAATATACGATTTTGATTCGAATTAGAACTGTTCACTCGATTCTCAACGATGAATTTCTACTAAGAAATTTGATATGAATCTGAAATTTTCTATCATAGTTTAATACTAAGCAAGAAGAGTAGAAGTTATAATCAAGAAGTCAAATTTGAAGTCCGCACTAGAGTGATGAGTTACCAATACTAATTAGAAGCAAAATTTTGTATTCGAACAAGCAATCGAATATGATATGCGAATGAATGGTATATCATTTAATTACCAGTTCCTCAATACGTTCCTTTTCGAGGAAAAAAAAGTTCTAAGTGGGGAAGAATGTAACATCCTGTAAATGTCGACCTTTTAAAATGATTAAATTTAATATAATATTTGAATTTAAAATGGTCTTTAATTTAAATTTATAGTGTTATTGATGAATGATTTCAAATTTATTTCCTATAAATGACAATTTATGATAAGATGAATGGTGATTTATAACAACAAAAATAATTAACAAATTGTGCGTTGTTTGGATAATTTAGAATTCATTTGTTTGAAAGTAAAACATGAAATTAATTTATATTGAAACGTTGATCCTTAACATTTTTTATTTTCACATGAAAGCGATCTAAACAATTATATGTCGAAAACGTAAAAGTTCATTCACTTCTTTTGAATTAGTTTTTGGCGACTAATTTGCGGTAGCGGCAACCGATATACTATAAATAATAATGATAAAATCAAATATGAATAAAAAATTGAAATTAAATATTTGAGATGCGTCTAACTAGACATAGCAGAGAAATAATTTTCGTAGGAAAATACGCAAGTTTGTTCCGTTTGCGCTAATTTATTTAAACATTTAATAAATTGCTACGAATGAAACATTGTCGGAATTTGAGCGAATTTGAGTGGAAAATACTAGATCATATTCTAAAGAGAACGTCATTTTTCATTTTGTGAAATCAGACAATCAAATAACCGTTTGTCCAATTTTGTTGATACAAATAAAATATACATAAACCTTTTGGATTGTCATGCATGTATTTTGTCTTTCGCTCTCCATTTTCTTTCTTATGTTACAACCTGAAGCCACCACTTCAGTCATTCAATTCCAAGCTCCACTATCCAAAAAAAAATTACGCTACCATTCCTAAAAAAAGGAGAATAAAATGAAATAAAACAAATATGTTCACATAAGCTTGTGTAAGGGGATAATATGGTTGTTGTACATTTTTATTTATGGAATTGAGTGGGCACATGTTTTCACAAAAGTTGATAAGGCATATATTTCATGTTGAATCGGTGCGTGTATTTAATTCGTCTTTGCCGATATTTTAAAAGTGAGAAAACCATGACTTGTTCAAATCTTGTAACTGTTGCTCTTATTTTTCTTTTATATCTCGTAACTCTTGTGTATTCATTTTCTAACTCTTGAGCTATTCCAGTGTGCTGCTTCTTCTTCTCTTTCTAGAACGTGAGCCCACTGCTCCTATTTATTTTTTCTTACTTTCAAAATACTGAAACCTCATAAACAAGAAAAACAAAAAAGAAATAAAACAAAAACGTTTGGATCTATTTTGATATCTCCCTCTTCCCTTTACCTCTTATATCTCCATTTCTCTATCCTATCTTTTCTCTTCACTCAAACAAAAATTCTCAGATCCTTTATTTATGCAGTCACTTCCCACGTCAAGCTCTTCTTCTTCTGGAAATAACGGCCGAAACCCCTTATATATATATATATATATGTGTGTGTGTGTGTGTGTGTGTGTGTATTGTAACGACCCGGTGGAATTCGATGCCCGAATTCTGACAATAATACAAAAAACCGCATTACTTGCCAAAGCCCAAGTATCGAAAACACAAGATAGTTAATAGAAAGAAATTAGAGGGTGAGATAAGAAAGAAATATTAGAATAGAAGAAGAAGAATAACACAATAGAATCAGAGTCTCACATTGTAGCGGAACAAAATATAATATGGAAATATAACTTTACTAAGAGCTTTGAAATAAATACTTACAATTATCAGAGTACATCAACACATTTGGACAGTTATAACAACCTGTCCTCATATACATCACACAGCGGGATAAATACTAATATGTATCATACGTCTGAACTCCTCCAGCTTGTCTTCAGACTTCACAGCATCCGATAACCTGAACCTGTAAAACCCGGTCTAACCCGATCATTTCAAACGTCGGATCAGTCTGGTGAACCAGAGTGAGAAACACATTATGTTTACAAGCAACATCCAACTTGATTTTAAAGTTTAACAAATCTTTTTTGAAAGAAAAGGATAATTGTAAGACCAGTCCACACATAAACACGAACGGTTTTTACCTTATAATAACCCAAAACATTTTGAAATCATATATATATATATATTCTGATATTATAATAGTGTCTAAATCAAATAAATAACCATATAACATAACACTTGCATCTCACGCTCTACATATATAATATAAAATCGAAAACCGTGGGCACTTATTGGAGATTGGATTCCGACTATGACAAGGTATGGAATCATTTGACGACAGAGTATACTATGTATGTGGAGCGTGAGATGCAAGCATTCTGCAAGATTGCTATTTATTTGTATTTAGATGCTATTATAATATCGGAATAAGATATGATTCCAAATGGTTTGGATTATCGTAAGGTAAAAAACGTCGGTGTTTATGTGTGGACTTGTCTTACGATTATCCTTTTCTTTTAGAAAAGATTTATTTAACTTTAAAATCAAGTTGGATATTGCTTATAAACTTAGTGGGTTTCTCACTTTGGTTCCCCAGACTGATCCGGCGTTTGTATTGCTCGGGTTAGACCGGGTTTCGTAAGTTCAGGTTATTGGAAACTACGGAGTTCAGAAGACGCGCTGGAGGAGTTCATACGTATTAGTATTTTTTTCGCTGTGTGTTGTATATGAGGACAAGATGTTATAACTGTTCTGGTATACTAATGTAATCTGATAATTTGTATGTTTTATATCAAGCTCTCAATAAAGTTTTTTTCTATATTATATTTTAATGCACTGCGATGTGAGACTCTGATTTTATGGTGTTGGTTCTTCTTCTTCTTCTATTCCAATCTTCTTTCTTTCCTATCTCACCCTCTAATTTCTTTCTATTAACTATCTGGTGTTTTTGGCACTTAGGTTTTAGCAAATAATACGAGTTTTATGTATTATTGTCGAAATTCAAGCGTCGAATTTCCTGGGTCGTGTGTGTGTGTTTGTATATATATAACGTAAGATGAAAACAAAGGAAAGGAGAACGAAAGCTGCTCCACATTACACTACACCAAACATGTCATTTTGTAACACTTTTCTCAGTTCAACTTGTAACAGTTATTACTGTGATAAACTTATAACAGTTATTTTGGTTATAACATAATATACCAGTTATTTCCGTTATTACATTTGTGACATTGGTAGATACAGGAAAATATAATGGGGTAACACATAATTTCCTGCTGTGTTCGTAGTTTCTAACCCTTAATGCTTCTAACCTTCATTTTCATTATTCCTCTCTGAATCAAAAAAGAGTTCTAAGGTTCGCTGCTTCATTTCCAATCAGATTTTCACGCACCTCGTCCATGCTTCCAACTCCTCTAACCTAACTTCGTTTCCAATCAGATTGTCATGCTCCTCCTCCTTTTCCTCGTTTGCGCTTCCACCTCCTCCAACCTTCCGCCTTGAAGTCAGGTGCTTTTTTCAATGAGTGTCGTCTCCTAACATCTATGAGTGTGCTCTTTACCATGTTTGATATTCGCTAAATTTGCCTCTTTGAAGTGTATTTTTCCCTGTTAGTACCATGGATTGAACTGTATTTTAAGGAACATATCTTGAATGCTATTTTGATGAATTCTGAAAAAAGATTTCATTTGATTTACCGACATCTTTTTATGGTTTGGTAATTGCAAGCCTGAATAGAAAAACAAGATATGCTAGTTTCTGTTGCAATTTGTGAAGTGGGTAAAATTTCAACATTTAATAATAATTTTGCATGCCAGTTTAGTTCATTTTTCAACATTTAGTAATAATTTCCAACATCCATTACTGATGACCACTGAACAAATTAATACAGGAAACCATATTTAAGTACAAATAAAATGTTACACTTTTGAGAGCGCTACTAAGACTAACTTGTATGTGTGCACCGGAGGAGCTAGAATATGTCACGTAAAAACTCGGGAAATCTTACAAATATAAATACAGACTGACTTTTACTGTATCAACCTTACAATTTAATTTTTGGTTAGATACCATATCTAAAACTAGTTGGAAGCCCATGCCGATGGCACGGGTATAAATTTTGTGTTTATTATTTTTTCATGCTATACGTTAGAATACTGATTCTAAATTTGAAAAATACATAAGATGAAATGTCAATTTGACTTTTATTGCTTTTGATGTAGAAAATTCATTAGATAATATGCAGATTATAATTTAAGCCAATAAATAAAAAAGGTGAAGAGGTCAAATAAATGTTTGTAAAATAAAATAAAAACTGGATTTCAGTAACTTTTCAATTTTAAGCACAGTAAAAGGAAGCATGTCAGGTGGTAACTTTTATGAAAAACATACTAAACATGTATTAGAAAGGGAAAAAACATTCTATTACTAAACAAACCACAGGAACACATGAAAAGGCAACATATCACCAAAGTCCAAATCATTGAATCTTTACACATTAACTTAGCTCTAGAGTTTTAACAGCTCCTTCTTTGTAAGATTTTTTATCGTCTTTGAATTCTATTGTAACCGTATGTATGCATTCATCTTTAAGTTTCATCGCTAATTGATAGTTATAGCGAACTCGGTCATTATATCTCAACGAAAAATACTTCATTATTAATGTTGATAACATTGGTGTTGAATAGAAGAATTATATTAATTTTGTTATGCTGGGATGAGTACGAATGAAATTCCATTTTTTTACTAAGAGATGACTAATGGGAGGAAGACATGCTGAAGTGAAAGTTGCAATGATATTTTGACTTAGGATAGCATGTAAACTACCTGATATTTCCAAAATATAAGGTAACCATTCATTATCTAATTAATTTCATAGTAATAAATTCATAATTTAAATTAGTAAATACAAAGAGTGCCATATGATAACTTGTTCTTTTTTTAAGTAATGAATGAACATAGAATGAATTATTAATATATTAGTATTGCAATCGAAAATCGTCTTGACGATATTGATGAAGTTCAATGGAGAGTTTTGTTGACATATATATTGTTATTTAACACTTGTGATCTTAACCATATTTTCAACTATTTTGGTTGGAATTTTCAGATAGTATATTGTTTACCTCCTGATTGCTGGCTTGCTTCTTTATTTTACATTTCTTTCCCCTTATTTCTTCTTCTTTTTACTTCAGTTTCATGTGCTTTGAATCAGTAAGAATATTAAGAAGATATGTCTGAAAAATGTACAAAGAGAGCTCCATTAGCTAGACAGAGAAATTGAACAAATATGTCTTATTTTTCTGACATCCTTTCTTTTTTTTTCTCTTCCCTTTGTTTTTTTTTTGTTTGATACATGGAAATAGCTTTTTAATCGAAAATATCATATCTGTTTTGTACCTAACTAGCGTTCAATAATTTGCAACGAAACATACAAACATTTATTTAACTTGACTTCACAGATGGCAGTGTCAAGTATCACTCTATCAATATATTGTGGTTTACTTTTAGAAAAACACAGGGAGATTGTCCCAAATCAAAGGGAATATTATGAAATTCAAGCAATACTAATAAATATTATCTTTGACATTGCCTGCTTTATAAATTAATCTCGCGACAATATTTGTATCATGTTACATTTGACTGCTGAGCTTTTGTTTTTCTTATTCTTATTTTATTTCTTGAAAGAAAAATGAGATAATATTTTTGCTAAATTGATGCAGGCCATTGCTGCTTTGAAGAAGGGTGCACATCTTCATAACTACGAAAGTAGGGAAAAGCCAAAAAAATTCCCTTCTAGACTGTCCACAGTAAGTATTCCTTATTTATTTTTTCTACAAATTGAGTTTATTTAAATATTCATATATGAACAAAGTCTATAGTGAGGTATCTTACCGTTTGATTCATTTGCACCAAAAATATAAAATATTCATTTGGCATGGTGTGTTTGGGACCGCGTTCCTTGGACTTCTGACCATCATGCTGTTATTTTTGTTTCCAATGACTTGCATAAATCATTTAAGGACCATCTGTACATGTGGCAACTACCCAAATTTTTAACCATCTGCACTGAAAAAAACATGACAAAGATAAGCAGACACAGTTATATATCAATGGGATGTGATGAACCCTTGAACCTCTGATCATTATACAGCTACATGAATTTGTTACCATTGGTGTAGCTTGCTATAAAGGCTGACACTAACAGAAGAAAGCAATAAAAAATGCAAAAAATATTGCTTGCATGCATTGTTGAGAGTTGTAATATGAAAATTCATAAGATTTTCATGAGTGTTAAAAGGTATGAAATTAACTCTCACTCCCTTTTTATTTATATAACCATCGATAGATAAGAGACAAAGGACATATATTATTTGTAGACAAACATATACTTTTTTTAAAACTTTAAATGAGCATTAAACAAAATGGAGAATCAAGTCATTCTCCAACGGCACACAAAAACAGTTTTTGTAGAGAAGTTACAGAAACTGTGAACACACTAACATACAAGGGATACAACACTAAAAAACGCAGAATACAAAGGAAAAAAATCTCATCACAAACAAACAATCCCTCTAGTCGAACGTAAGAGGCCTCAGAAGGAGACATCAGAGGACTCGACATGAGGAAAACTCAAGCATCACCAAGGAAGAACGAAAAACCAACAGAAAATCAGCCAGATGGAATCGGCCATGCTGAGAAGAGCGAACAGGGAAAGCATCAAAATCTCCAGCTCCTCCAACCCCAAAACCAAGCTGGCAAAATCACCGATAGCACTAATAAGCTCCAGATCTTCGGAAACCTATAAACCTAGAATCCAGGACCTGCATAACTGACAAACGGCATAAGCTCCAGGGAGGGGGGAAGGGGTAGAGTGTGAAATTAAAAGGAGCAGCTGTAAACAAATAGGTATAAATCAACCAATACCCGCCCTTGGACCGACTGATACTGAAGAAATATCAAAGATAACTGCCAAACTCCTAGACCGATAGCCAAAAACACCCCTGAAAGGCCTACGCAAAACGCAAGGAATACATCGTTCCTTACTCTTCGAATAATGGTAGGAGAATCCATAGCCACTTCGTCAAATATTGCCTTATTCCTTGAGCACCAGATGTGCCAGCAGACAAGACAGGGAATCAGACGATGCAGTATAGATCAAAAAGATTTACCAGAGATGCCGGTCTACCAGGATCTCAGTAAACCTTCAAAAGAGGTGGCATTACCTCAGCAACCCATCAGGTTCCCGAAGTAATTCCAGATAGACCTAGCACAAGACCCTGAGACCAACAAATGAAAAGAGGATTTCGAGCATCCAGACCTACAACACCTGCAATGGGAAACGAAAGGGATGTCAATCCGCTGGAGGTTCTCATCTATTGGTAAACCGTCATGGAGGGTTTTCCACATAAACAGAGAAACCTTTGGAGGAATATAGATGTTCCAAACAAAGGAGAAGAGATGAACATGTGGACCATGTGTCCTCAACGAATTCCACGCTGCCGAGAGCGAGAAGGGACTACTATCCCAGACGGTACCACCACCATGTGCATCCGATAAGGCCTTCATAGATTGCATCTGTTTCCACATCTCACTGGCATAGGACGGGACACCGGTGTAATTCGTACTCGACAGCCTGTGATACTTGGCGTGGAGGAACGTCGTCGAAAGGGAGTCGTTGGCTCCAAACCTCGCCTACATCTTACAAGCAAAGGCTGAACAGATGTCCTTAGGGTTACGGAGGCCCAAGCCTCCCTTACTTTTAAGATAAACATATACTCAGTAGCTGAAATTTGCACATGTACCCTAGTAATTAACGTTGTTAGAAGATTCATCTAATTATGCATTACTATTAAACTACCCATGCCATTTTCATTTCAAATAAGATCTAATATCAACAGTTTTGAACTGTAGAAAAAATATGGGAATATATTTTCAGTCGGAGCAACGGACCGTCGTCAATCCTATGACCGTGGGATTTATCAGCATCGTTATCTATAGCACGCCTCGCAACTCTATTCTTCTATCTCTTTGATCAATTGAAAAGCTTCAGTCAAACTGAATGAAATAACATATACAATTGGTAAGTACATGATCTCAAAAATTAATTTCATTATTAGCATGTTAATTTATTTATTTCTATGGTTAAATATTTTTAGGGAGCAAAGTATTGTACTAAAATTTAATTTATCTTACCTATTTTAAGATGTATCATTTGAAGATTTTCCCTACAACACAATTTCAATTTTTTGTCGCATGTAATTTAGTTTAGTGAATGCAAAGTTGCTATGAATTTTTTTCCCTACCAACAAGTATACATGATTGGACATACTATGGTTATTGCTTTTGTTTCTTAGGAAGTGATTTATTTCACTCCTAATATAATTGCAATTTTTGTGTAGTATAAAGTTTTCATATTTTGTGTTTTAAATTTTAGCAAAGAACTGATAATTTTATTGGCAGAGCACGATCTCCAACTTCCAAGACCTATGAAACAATTCAGGACAATATAAAATCCTTACATCAACTAATATGCCGCCGAAAAATATATTTGGAAGAACAATGTTAATTAATGCTTATCGTTGAGGTGTTGCATGTATTTTTTTTAGTGTGGATTCGATTGGTTTCTACGTTTTGTTTCAGGATCATTTTTATTATATTTCATCAATTTCCACTATCATTATGATTTAGCTCTCTAATTTTTGGCTGCATACAGTGGCAAAACTTCCTATACAATCGGTAAATTCCAAAGAATTCCAAGTTAAATATAACATATTTATTGCCATCTTTTTCTGATTGATACCATGTACTTTTTTTTAACTCAACCTCAGTCTTTTTTTCTTTTGCGAAAACAAAATAGATTGATACTTGATAAATCCGATTACCTAGCTACATCAAGAAGTAGGTGAATTCACAAAGGTGGATGCATCTAACAGCATAAACAAATCTGGAAATTATGAGACCCAAGCCAAAATAGAAATGCCAAAACACAAAGTCCTGCATAATGAACAGCCAAACTACTTCCTGAATTTATATTCATCTGTTTCGTTGCTTAATTGATTATTGTGCTATATCCATTTTACATGTACTCCACCAAGCGTGCAAAGTATAACATTGGACAACATCACATTTGAGTCTTTCCAAGTTTCCTCACAAGACTCTGTGTCTAAATGAAAAAAATTAGTTAGTTTTTTTGGCCTAAATGCACTTCTTATATACAAATAGTACTTGTGCATGGTGAATATATTATAATTTTAATAGCTCATTGAAGAAAATGTACAACCAAAAGCCACGACTAAGACTGGAGGCAAACAGCACATGAAAGGAGCTCAAAGAGGAATAATAATCAATGTAAGTTTTGTATGTTTATACACATTTTCTATGTGTAATAATATACTCAGCTTAGGTGGGTTAATATTTTCATAAAAGGGTGTACCATGGAACTTACTGTTGACACAATCAAGTATATATGGATATAGGAACGTATTTGGTTTACATGTCCTACTATGTTTTAAGATGAATATTGGAAGTCAGGAATATTATTTTGCAACAGCTAATAGTTTTAGTTTCAATTGCTTGTAGCAACTTAACAAATATACGAATATAGAGATTGGTTAGTGATACAACTTTGCATTTCAATACATAATTTATCAAAAGTTTAACAAACCTCATGATGGTTTATGTTGGCTAGCTTTTTGACCAAGCCATCCAGGTTCACACATAAGAAGAAAATATGAAGTTATACTCCCCTAGTTCACAAAAGTCCGATCATGGTCAGACCATCCTCCGCGGATCGCGTCACCCTCCTCGGTTCGCTGTGCCCTAGAGCGATCCGACCCTCTTCCCTGCGATGCGATCCAATCCCAGAAGGCACAGCGAAGCCCCTGACTAAGTCATTCATGATCCGAGAATACATGATCTCGCGACACCTGCCCACAACTGTCATATTGACCAATTCTCCATCAAGATACAAACCAGTACGAAGTCCTCGGGATGTGTGCCACGTATGACCGCGATCCGCCTGAAGAAATCAGCTATAAATAGCCCAGAACTTGGCATTTTTTGGGATCCTTCTGGCAATTGAGAGATCTGACTCCACCATTATCATATCTTCATTGTTTTTACTTAGAGTTACCCTGAAATTATTGAGAGAATCATAATTGTTAGAGTGAGATTGAGTGAAACCATTTATTGTACTTGCATTCAGCATATAATCAACTACATATAAAGTGGACGTAGGCTCGTTAACGCAGAACCACTATAAATTTTGTGTGTTTTCCTGCTTTTTCTTCATATTGTAGTTATAATTCTTCGTAGATCAAAACAACTTGGGTGAGAGACCCAATTTTGGATCTAACATTTTGGTGCTTTCACTGAGAACAAATTTTTAGCACATTGGATTGTTGTTCCGTTGTTTGGATACTCAAATCCGAAGAAAACAGTCCAAAACCCCACTATTTCAGTTTTTGAAGATTCCAGCGCAATTCAGATATCATGGCTGGAAAGAAGTCTAAGGAAGTATGAGCTTCGCAGGCGAATGAAGCTGAAAATGAAGCAATCGAAGAAAGTGTGAACGAGCAGCCCGAGGAGGAGGTCACGGATCGCCGAGAGGAGGGGGCGAACCGATCCGTTGAGGGGATCGCGACCCAACCAGTTGAAGGAGTTGCCACACGCTCCATGACCACGTCTCGAACCGTCCCCATAACGCCTCCGTGATCCGATCCCAGGGGGCGCTCCGAGCCATCGAGGTAAGGATCCCGCGATCCAAAAAGACAAGCAGACTACGACCCGACTTGGAAAGGAGGTTATGGCTCGATCCTCCCGTGCCGGTACATCTGCTCGACTTGGCACAAGCTCTTTACGTATAAGAGAGAACGTTGGCGACCAATTTGACCCTTCTGCCCCGGCTACTGAAGGGGATCTCTCTCGCATTATTGACATGTGGGAAAGATTATTTGACGAGTTAGCTGCTCAGCGGCAAGAGAGTTCAGTATTGCGACAGAATCTGACTGCTATGGACAGGCGAATTGATGACCTCATAAGGCAGAGGGTTTCCTCACCAACCCGTCTTCCTTCCCCGGAACACACATCCTCGTCTGAGGAGCCCCGAAGAAACCGACGTTGGCCTCCGCTAGAAAGAGCTGAGAACATAGAGCAACTTCAATCTCGGGAAGAAGAAGTGCTTAACCAAGAAACTAACAATCGTAACTTGAATGAACCTACTTTACCGCTGAGGAATGGAAACGTGGTTGACCCTGCTCAGAATCGACCTAATCCCCCCGCTAGTCGCCTAGTTGACCTCGGCAACATGGGGCAAGGAAGCTCCGCCCGAATTCCAGACTTTGTAGCTGCACGTCAAAGAAATGCTGAAGAAGCCCATCGGGCAAGAAGTGCTGATCCTGAGTCCACCTTGACCCGGGCAGATGTTGAAGCAATGATCAGGGAAAACATAATAGCTAGCCGAGGGTATAGGGATGAAGATTGGGGCATAGATCGTAGTCATACGCCTTTTACCAATGATATATTGGTGGTCACATTCCCGAGACGTTTTAATATGCCGATAATGAATCACTATGCGGGCAAATCTGACCCAATCCAGCATCTGATGCGATACTCCTGGTCCTTGAATGCTGCCGCAACTACAGAGGAGATAAAATGTAAGGCATTCCCTATATTTCTGGAAGATATGGAATTAGTGTGGTTTACCCGCTTTCCGGCCCGGTCGATATCCAGTTTCAGGGAATTGAGTGAGAAGTTCGTGAACCAATTCCGCCTTCACGCTCAGAGATCTAAGAATGTGATTGAGCTGTCTCTTATTAAGCAACGACCAGACGAAAGCTTGAGGTCGTACTTGGATCGTTTTAATTTAGCAGTCACAGTAGTTAAAGATCCGCATGAGCAAACCGTGTGAATGGCCTTAATTGACGGTGTCGATAAGGATACCGAGTTTGGAAGATATTTAGCCAGCAAACCACCTCCGACCAGAGAAATATTTTATGAAAAGGCTAATGTTCATTTACGACAGGAAGAGATATATGCTAATCGAAAAAGGAAGGCTACTGATTAGGAAGATATCCAGAGCAATGTGGCTATCAAGCAAACAGGAGATAGCTCAGGAAAGGTTGAAGTCAATGTTGGGAATAAAAATCAAGGAAATGGTCGCCAACCGGGAAACAATAATAGCAGTAATTTGAAGAGAAACAGAGGAAATGATTCCCAGAGAAGATCTCGACCCAGTCCATTTGAGAGTTACACACCGTTAAATGATACATTGGAAAATATCTTCCTGGATACCTATAATGTCCTTCCATATAAAAGGCCTCCCCCGAGAGAGTCGACAGACAAAGAGCGTGAAACCGGAAAGTTCTGTCTATTTCACCAAATCCATGGTCATTCCACAAATGAATGTCGTCATCTGAGAGACCTGGTCAAGAGGCTTCTCCGAGAAGGAAAACTCGATGAGTACAGGGTCACACCCAGAGACAGGGGGCAGGCCGCATCTGCCCTAAACCAAAACCAAAACCAAAATCAAAATCAGAGCCAGCCTACTCCCCGGTTGACTGCTCAGCAAAAGGGGAAGAACATTGTCATTAACACCATAGTAGGAGGGCTTCATCTGCCCGGGCATAACTTTAGGGCAATGGACCGGTATGTCAATGCAGCTAAACAACCCCTCATGGCAGGAGAAGGCAATAACCCTGAGGACATTGCTCCAGCCAAACAACAGAAGACAACGACCGATGACATCATATTTCATGACAGGGATAGCGTTGGCGTTCACTCCCCAACCGAAGATCCATTAGTAATCACAACCGCAATTGGTTCGGCCATAGTCCATAAAGTTCTGGTAGATAACGGAAGCTCGGTCAACATTTTGTTCAAGTAAACGTTCGACCAGATGAAACTTGAGACGAAGGATTTAAAACCATGTGAGGGGTGGATACGTGGATTCAATGGAGCCTCAGCTGCTCCAATGGGATATGTAGAGTTGTCGGTAACCCTTGGGGAAGGGGAGCGCCAGAGAGTAAGAATCCTTCCTTTTGTGGTTCTGCATGTCGAGTCCCCATACAACGCATTTCTAGGCCGACCGGCCCTAGCAAAGTTCAGAGCTTGTATAGCCCCTTGGTGTTTATTAATGAAGTTCCCAACTGAAGCTGGTATAAGTATAATGAGAGGAGATCAAGTCGTGGACCGAGCATGCTACATTGCAGAGTTGAAGATGCTCCGCAAAGGAAAAGATGTAGAGACCAAAGGCGCTTCCTCCCCGGCAAGGGAGGAAACATTATAGCAACTAAATAAAATAACCATGGGAGAGTCACCTAGAGAACTGCCCGAGGACATAGATCCCAGAGAGGACGAAGAGCCTGGGGGCAGAATGGCAACTCCCAATGAAACAACTGTGGATATTCCAATCGATGATGGAGACCCAGAAAAGGTCCTGAAGATTGGATCCCAGTTAAACCCTATTCGAGCCGGAGAGCTAACAGATTTCTTGAAAGCCAATTTTGATGTATTCGCTTGGACCCACTCGGATATGTGTGGGATATCTCCTTCGATCATGAGTCATTCGCTAAGCATCAACCCGAAGCATCCTCCTGTCAAACAGAAAAAGGCGAATGCTTGGCCCGGAGAGGTCGGCTGCTTTGAAAGAGGAAGTTGAGAAATTGAGAAGTAATGGGTTCATCAGACTCAACATATCCAGATTGGATTTCCAACCCAGTCTTGGTAAAAAAGGCCAATGGAAAGTGGCACAACTGTATTGATTTCTCAGACCTGAATAAAGCTTGCCCAAAGGACAGTTTTCCGTTGCCAAGAATTGACCAGCTGGTCGATTCGACAGCTGGCCATGAACTCCTCTCTTTCATGGATGCTTACTCGGGGTACAATCAGATCCCTATGCACGTCCCCGATCAAGAACACACAAGCTTCATTACAGATCTAGGATTTTATTGCTATGTAGTGATGCCTTTTGGCTTGAAGAATGCCGGTGCTACATATCAGCGATTGGTCAATAGGATGTTTTATAACCAGATTGGGAAGACGATGGAGTTGTATGTCGATGACATGTTAGTGAAGGCCAAACAATCATCCGACCATACTGCCGATTTAGCAGAAATGTTTGAAATTCTCCGCAAGTATGGAATGAAATTGAACCCTTTGAAATGTTCATTTGGGGTAGCATCGGGAATTTTTTTAGGATTTATCGTCAATTCGCGTGGGATCGAGATTAACCCAGATCAGATCGCAGCAATCCGGAATATTCAGAAACCTAGACAGAGTAAAGATGTGCAAAGCCTCGCAGGGAAAGTAGCAGCATCGAGTAGATTTATCTCCAAATCTACAGATAAATGTATCCCGTTTTTTGAATTAATAAAGCGAGGAAAGCGCAACTTCGAATGGACCCCTGATTGTGTTGAAGCATTCCAGAATCTCTTGAATCATTTAGAAAAACCCCCGATTTTGTCTAAACCCGTAGATCATGAAGAATTATTCGTATATTTAGCAGTGTCATCCAATGCGGTCAGTTCAGCTTTGGTTAGAGAAGAGGATAAGGTGCAAAGACCAGTATATTATGTGAGTAAGAAGTTGGCGGCAGCTGAACGAAATTATCCAAGGATAGAAAAGCTTGCGTACAGTTTGTTGATTGCATCAAGGAAGCTTCGCCACTATTTTCAAGCTCACCCGATTACTATATACTCTGATCACCCGTTAAAACAAGTTCTTTAAAGGCCAGAGGCTTCGGGAAGATTACTTAAGTGGAACATTGAACTAAGTCAGTTCGATTTGAATTTTCAACCCCGATGATCAATAAGGGGGCAAGTGCTGGCAGACTTCTTAACATAGTTTACCATCCCAGAAGATGACACAATAAGCGAAGAAGTCGATCCGCCAAGGCTACTCCTCGATCCCAGTGCTTGGAAGTTGTTCACTGACGGAGCAAAGAACGATAGATGATCTGGAGCCGAAGTGGTGCTCGAAACTCCAGAAAAACAACCAATATACTATGCTCTCAGATTGGAGTTCCACGCCACTAACAACGACTCAGAATATGAAGCCCTAATTGTTGGTTTTAAACTCGCAAAGGAGTTGAAGATTCCGAAGTTAGACATCTTTTGCGACTCCAAAATAGTTGTGAACCAGGTCATAGGAAAATTCCAGGCCAAAAGTCCTAGGCTGATATCATATTTAGAAAAAGTGAAAAAGTTGGTGGGTGGTTTTGACCATCACACCATATCCCACATTCCTCGAACAGAGAACCAAAAAGCAGATAAATTGGCTAAAATGGCCAGTTCTAATAGTCCTGAAAATACAGAACTGGTCCCGATGGAAGTCTTACAGTCACCTAGTATAGATCAGATGGAAGTTGATATGTACTAGATGCTTAACGTGAAAGGGAGACGTGGATGACCCCTTTGAAGAATTTCCTAATGTATGGAATGCTCCCTGCGAAGAAAAGTGAGAGGCGTGCAATAATTCGGAAGGCCTCTCGGTATGTGTTGCAAGAGGGAGTCCTGTATAGACAAGGATTTTCGATGCCCCTCCTCCAGTGTATTGCCCACAACGATATTCAACGCGTATTGCAAGAAGTACATAAGGGAGATTGTGGAGATCACATAGGAGGCCAAACATTGGCAAAGAAAATAATACGATATGGTTATTTCTGGCCAACCGTAAATAAGGCTGCGGCCAAATACGCGCGACGTTGTGACGCCTGCCAGAGATTTTCTAAGATCCATAGGGCCCCATCAAGCCAGCTGAAGATGGTGACGAGTCCTTGTCCTTTCGCTATGTGAGGAATCGATATCATTGGAAGCCTCCCCATAGCGAAGGGCGGAGCAAAATTTGCTATCGTAGCCATGGATTATTTTACCAAATGGGTAGAAGCAGAATCATTAACCACAATAACAACCAAGCGAGTAATCAGCTTCGTTGTTAGAAACATTATATGCCGATTTGGAATCCCAAGAATCGCCATAACGAATAATGGAACTCAGTTTGACAGTACCGAGTTCAGAGATTTTTGCCGGAAATACCATATCGAGAAAAGGTACACCTCCGTGGCATATCCGCAAGCGAACGGCCAAGTGGAGGCGGCAAATAAAACGATTAAATCTATCCTGAAGAAGAGATTGAAGCGGGCCAAGGCCATGTTGGTCGATGAATTGCCCTTGGCACTAAGGGGTTATAGAACGACCTATAAATCAGCAACGGGCCATACACCATTTTCCCTCGCCTTTGGAACTGAAGCGGTCATCCCGGTCGAGTTAGAAGTACCTTCTCACCGAGTTACATGTTATGACCCGATGACCAACAATGAGTTGCTCCTTGAATCCTTGGACATGATCGAAGAGAAGAGGGACGAAGCTGATTTACGTGCCTTAATACATAAGCAGCAGATAGCTCAATATTACAACAAGAAAGTCCGAGCACGAACCTTTGAACCCGGAGATTTGGTTCTAAAACGTGTCTTCCCATACTCAGAGCATATGGGTTCGAAATGGGAAGGACCATGTAATCGTCAGTTTCATTCTTTTGTTTTTAGGACCATGTAAAAAGGCACGACATGCCTAGAATAGTCTGGTTACTTGAGCAAAAGATTATAAAGTGGACGTAGGTCATGATTCGACCGAACCACTATAAAATATCGTGTGTCATTTACCTTTACTGCACCATTACCTATTTGCAGCCTTATCTGACGTGAAATCGTCAGTTTCATTCTTTTGTTTTTAGGACCATGTAAAAAGGCACGACATGCCTAGAATAGTCTGGTTACTTGAGCAAAAGATTATAAAGTGGACGTAGGTCATGATTCGACCGAACCACTATAAAATATCGTGTGTCATTTACCTTTACTGCACCATTACCTATTTGCTTTATCTCGATTAATATAAATTATTGTTGTTTTTGAGTCTGTCACAGATTATGCAGCAACATTGGAACATCTAATGCATTTTGCCACGAGGTGAAAGAGGAACCATAATCGAGGACCACAAGGTGCGGCAAAGTAAATCACTCCACGAACAAACTCTAACTCACCAGAATCAGGAGAGAGTATAAAGGACACGAAGATGACATCCGCAAGGCATAAAGGTCCACCATGATAAAACCGCCTTGCCACCACTCTAACTTGCTGAAGGATCGGGAGAGTATAAAGGCGCCAGAGATTTAGCGCCCCCAGAATTTCTGCCCCACTGAAGGATCGAAGAGCAGACCTAGAACGAGCTCAAACTCTAACCCGCTGAAGGATCGGGAGAGTATAAAATTGTTAGAAATTTAGCGCTAAAAGAATCTTTACCCCCCACCTCTCATAGGGGGCAACACACATGACTCTACTCAATCATTAATAAGCCCTGGCCAGGCATCATATCAAATGATTGATTGGGGTCATATACACGCACATCACATCTCTGCACAAAAAATTTAAAATTTTGCTAATGCGATTCATGAATTAATTTTCGATTAGTTATGGTTTAAATATTTGTGGCTAATGTGAAAAATTAAAATTGTAGGTTCGCAGGTTTATTTCTCATTTTTATGTGGCTAATTTTTCTTGAAGGGAAACTCTTGTTCGTATCACGACAAGGATGAAAGTCAAGGTCGACCAAGACGAATCATCCCCCATGCCGTTATGTTGGCTACTCAGGAAGTTGCACAGAGATGAAAGGAACTTGGAATCACTGCATTGCATATTAATTTAAAGGCAACAAAAATCAATTTTTATTTACTAAGATGCAGGGATACAAGATATGATAGCTAAACAAAAGTAAGGGCCATTCCCACAATTACATTTTCTGGCCAGTGGAAAGCCTAAAAATCCTAAGAACAAAATATGAACTAATATCTACATCCTACTCATGCTTGGGGGGGCTATTGTGGCTTCATGCTCTTCTTCTGCTTTCCCGACTCCTCCTTGTCAACACCTGAATGATCACCTTTTTTCCTCTTCCTCTTAGCAACAAGAGGCTCCGGTAAAGAACTAGAAGATTGAGAGGCTAGTTGTGAAGTTATTGATCGGGAGGAAAATCTTATGACCAACCCAGTTTCGGGATCAATTTCAGAAATAGGGGGCGAATGTACTAGGTCATGTTCCCCTTTCATAAGGAGAAACTGCCTCTCCTCCTCAGCCTGTTGATCAGCCAAGGTTTCACCACTACCCTTGATTTCGTCTGTAATAACAACGTCATCCTCTTCATCCCCATGACCACCGTCCGTGTCCTTCAAAGCAGCAATGACCTCGGCATCTGCAGGAACATCAGTGCTGGGTACCACAGATGCCATGGTTACTTTATCACCACCCTCAGTTTGCTTTGAAATCTCAGAAATTTCAGCATCAGTGCCTGAGGGGATATCAACTTTCTCTGCCTCTGCTTTCTTTTCTCCCCCTTTCTCGGTCAATGTGTCACCTGCATTACGAGAGGCACATGTTAGTAACTCAATGGGCTGCTCCGCAGAACAGCGAAAAGTCATAACTGCTTTGGCAAATTGCGGGAAAAAAATATGGATTTACCTTCAGTTGATATTTCATCCAAGTTTACAGCAGAAGCTCCGACAGCCGGAGGAGTTGGGCGTAAGGGAATTAACGGATCGTCAGGATTATATTTCTTGACTTCGGGAGCCTTGAGTTCTGCCGCTGAGCTTGAGCCCTCGTCAAGTTTGTTCTTGCCTTTGGCCTCACTCTTCTCCCTTTCCACCTCTTCTTGGATTAGGCGTCTCCCCTCCTACAAATCCTCGGGTTCTTTTCCTTTGAGGAGCCTCTGCATTAGCTGGCCTTCATCAATCTCATTGACCTTCAATCGCTGCTTCTCATCCTCGACAATTGCATCCCATATGTTGGCAAGAGTAACGTGATAGTCTGGGATCCAAGAAATGTCGTGATGACTTGGCCTAAGAAGTCGAATATCAGCTCCCCAAAACCTTCTATTTCTTTTTCGGCTTCGGCAAGCTTGTCAGTAGTGGTGGAAGCTGATTCAAGAATGCTTTTAGCATTAGTCTCGGTAAGAACCGCTCGCCCCTCAGCCTGAACAAGTTGGTCACTCAAGACCTCTTTTTCTTTCTTGGCAGCCGCAAGACTATTTTTCAAGTCCGCTCTCTCCTTCTCCCAAGCAGCCTTCTCAGCATCAAAATGACTCTGCGTTGTCCTCAAATCAGCATTGGCCATTCTAGGATCCTCTATTTCCTTTTTCAAAGATAATCGTTCTTGTCTGTTATAATCCAGCTCACTACGAAAACGCTTCCTGGCTTCCTCCAACTCTGTCTTGTAATTCTCTGAGTCTCGCTGAGCAAAAGCCAGCTGGGCCTGTGCATCCTCCAGTTCCTTTTCCATTTTGCTCCTGGCCCTTTCATTATTCTCAATTCTCACTTTGGATCTGGCCGCGTTCGTTTCTAGTTGACAGATGGCATTCGAAAGGTAAACGGCGTGCTTTTTCATTACCTCATATTGTTTGGCTACATGGCACACATATCCTATCACCTCAGTATCCCAGTCCCTGGGAACCGGCTTAAGATCCGGTACAAACGTCATCCTTTCAAAGAAAATATCGGGGAATTCCTTGCGCAAGCGCGCCAATCTAGCCTGATTTTCGGGACTATGGGTAGCATCTCGTGCAATGAGACTGTCAGAGTCGTGATCATCAGGGAAGGCCAAAGCTTATTTTCCGTTCTTCACGATCTTGCCCTCGTCTTTATTTTTGTCCTCTAACTCGCGCTGTTTCTTGGAAGATTGGATGTGAGAAGGCGTACTTTTTGGAGGGGTTAAGTCCCTAGGAAGCTGCTTACCCCTAGCCGATGGAAGTGGACGACTGTGAGGTTTCCCGGGACCATACCTGGAAGGAGATCGAGATCGTGTAGGATAAGTTTGAGGAGGGTCGCGAGGCCGATAACTGTCCCTCCCCCGACTATCGACACGAGCGGAATTTGGATGAAGACTAGGTGTGCCTTCGCGAAGGGAGCGATAAGAATAAGATCGTTTGCGAGTCATCTTTCCTGCAAGAGAAACAAGTACAAGTTAAAACCTTGAATATTGTTGGTATAAAAGTGTGGGGTCAGACAGTGCATGTGATTTGTGCATCCCATATAATCCCCCCTAACAGACCAGGGCCCGAAGTTAGGCTCGTCTGGGTAGTTTCTCGTTCTTCAACTGGAGCATTTGTTTCCTCAGAGATAGGAAAAAATGGCTCCCCTTCGAAATCTTCCTGTGTATATACATCGTCGGGTATAGGAATCTTGTTTAGTTCTTTAAATAACTGCTCCTCTGTTAAATCATCGGGAGTGGCAAGCTCAACCGGTAGAGAGGCCCTTGAGGGGGAACCCCTCGGAGAGGCTGGGATTTCCTTAAGCTCATCAACATGGGCCTCCTTTCCTCTATATGCGTTTAAATCTTCATCGTCCTGGTTAGTTATCGGCGAAGGACTCTTATGAAGTTTAGTTGTCTCTGCTGCCTGTGACGTTCCTTCTCCTTCGGCTGGGGGCACGTATTTGTAAGGTTTGCCACCCACGCCAAGTCCAAATCTTATATCCAGAAGGCGGTGCTTGTGAAGATTCTCATCAGCAATACATTTCTTGATCCTTAGGAAGTCAGATTTGCTTTTTAGAAGGAGGGATAGTCGATAACTATACACCGAGCCCTCTGTCTTTGGAAAGGTATGATCTGCATAGAGGAAAGAAGTATGTTAGCGCTTCGATTTCTTAAACAGGTTATTCATTCAAAGGTTTAAAATTTACTTGATTTAAGCCATCTTCTCGCACACCCAGCCTGTCTCTTTATACAGAACCAATCGGCCTTGGGATCCCCTATGTCGCTGTAACCATCAGACAAGACCTTCCTGTTTACTACCGACTCGAAGAAAGAAAAATTTGGGGTTGCTGTAGAACGATGCTTGAAAAGGTAATAGAATTTCAAGTCTTTAAACGTGAGCTCAATTTGCAGGATTTCCGCATACGCGATGTATAAAGTGTATAGGGCTGCGTAGGCATTGGGATGAAGCTGCATCAGAGCAATACCCAATCGTTTTAAGGTTTCAATGACGATTGGAGGAAACGGAGGAATAGCGCCTACCCAGCACATGAGTCGGCTGACTGTCATATACCCCTCCGGAGCCAGATGAGGTCTATCTTCGCTTCCAGGTGTTCTCACATCATCCCAGGGGATCCCGTGTTTCAAGCAGCTTTTCTTAAGCTTTATGTCATCTAGTTTGGAAGCTAAAGAGTCAGTGAATTTCTCTATATCTAGTGCACCAGGAATCTCGTCGGGAGCTTGGTCGTCTACTTCAGACTCCTCATCAAGCGAGGTACTCTCAGATGAATCCGATTCCGTTTCTGCCTCATATTCGGATTCAGAATCCTCACCCTCTGGGTTAATTGGAAGAATCTCGGCGTTGTGGTGCTCAGACGTCTCGGGATCCATCTCTATTTTAGATCTTAAAGGGGAACGATTATCCGACATTACTGTTTAGGCGAGTAAACATGAGAAATTAGAATATAATTACTCGTCCCCCGTGTGTGCAAGTGCAAGTGTGTGTTTGTGCATGCATAGGAAGAAAGCATAAAGGTTAACAAGATCATCAAGATATTAGTATTTGTCCGCTGTTAAGTCATGCTGCTGATCAGTCCAGAAAGTTCGTCTTAAGGGTTTTAACCTAACTGACCATTGATATACCAGAGTTAAGTGGCATTTAAGGTTCATCGGATCGTTCATCATCTAGATCGTGACGCGATGTCGGATCGTGGTATATCTCTGGATCGCGGAACGGGTATGGATTCAAAGCGAAAACACTAGTTCGTGGGAGAGACTCGGATCGCGTAGAGGCTCCGGATCGTGGAGGAGCATCGGACTGTGAAAGGCTGAAGTACTTGACCCATTACGGAACGGATCGTGACAAACTCCCAACGATCCGCTCTACTTCCCTCCCCCACGAACCGACTCTCCTTCATCCTCACGATCCGCTCCCTTGCCATTCCCACGATCCGCTGCCTCGCCATTCTCCTTCATCTCTGTCCTCATCCCTCCTCACTCACGATCCAACCTGGTCAACCCTTCCCTTCTTCTTCTCCTTCCTCTCCTCCTCTTCTCCATCGCGGAACGCGAGCAGTCGAACCCATCAGCCATGTCGCCTCACCAGCCTCCAAAACCTCAAACGCTACGAATTGCACCACTTTTTCCTCCTAAAATGGTCAAAAACTCAAAACAAACAAGGGCAGAATTACGTGAAGATATTCTTTTTTATAATTACCTTTTTGAAAAGGATGAAACAATTGGGCAGTTGGAGTATTAAAAATTAGGGTTTCGGCTTGGGAACGTGAAGGGGGGCGGCGGCCAGCAAGGAGAAGAAGAAAGGAAAATAAAGAGGGAGGTTCGGGTTTATATAGATAAAACCGCGACCATTAGTCTCCCTCTTTTTGTCTTACTCGAATCGCGGAAATGGTGGACCGCGAGCCAAAGCCCAACATACTTCGTGGAAAAGCCCATCATGATCCGAAGCCCGAACACCCTCGTTTGACCGAGTCCATCATTTCACCACGCGGACCGTGGTGAGTTGAAGCGATCCGAACTGACAAACCACGTATCGAAGTGAAAATTCAGAAGTTTACCTGGCAAATTTGATAATGAGGTCTCCAAAGATTCCAGAAATGAAAATAATTCAATAAACAAAGAAATGATGGAAGACTTTGTTAGATATTTATACTAATCAAAAGATGCAACTTTCTGAAATAACACAACATTTCAGATAGACGCAACCACTGATTTGCATCTCCCTATGAAAATACAACTTTGCAGTTTTGAAGCATGTTCCATCCTCGATAAAACATACTTCGAGGGGGCAAAATGTTGCCTAGCTTTTTGACCAAGCCATCCAGGTTCACACATAAGAAGAAAATATGAAGTTATACTCCCCTAGTTCACAAAAGTCCGATCGTGGTCAGACCATCCTCCGCGGATCGCGACACCCTCCTCGGTTCGCTGCGCCCTAGAGCGATCCGACCCTCTTTCCTGCGATGCGATCCAATCCCCGAAGGCACAGCGAAGCCCCTGACTAAGTCATTCATGATCTGAGAATACAGGATCTCGCGACACCTGTCCACAACTGTCATATTGACCAATTCTCCATCAAGATACGAACCAGTACGAGGTCCTCGGGATGTGTGCCACGTATGACCGCGATCCGCCTGAAGAAATCAGCTATAAATAGCCTAGAACTTGGTATTTTTGAGGATCCTTCTGGAAATTGAGAGATCTGACTCCACCATTATCATATCTTCATTGTTTTACTTAGAGTTACCCTGAAATTATTGAGAGAATCATAATTGTTAGAGTGAGATTGAGTGAAACCATTGATTGTACTTGCATTCAGCATATAATCAACTACATATAAGTGGACGTAGGCTCGTTAACGCCGAACCACTATAAATTTCATGTGTTTTCCTGCTTTTTCTTCATATTGTCGTTATAATTCTTCGTAGATCAGAACAACTTGGGTGTTAGACCCAATTTTGGATCTAACAGTTTACATGTCCAATTACCTATACCAACTATGAATGTATGGAAATGTTATCTACACAGAACATTTTAGTTCCAATAACTTATAAAATTGGTTTACTACATTTTAGTTCCATGTTTTACTCAGTAAAATAACCACTGCCAAAAACCATTAAACTATCAGACTGAAATGTTGTTTGTAATCGATCTCAAATTCTGCAAAGTTTTTTTTTAAATATTTTAACATAAAATAACGCATCTAGTTACTTTAATGTTATTCTAATTCAAACTTATAGACTAATGCATTAATTTGAATAAATAAAAGCAAACATATACGTGCGCTGATGATCCATTAAGTTCATATTATTCAAATGCAAAGTGGAAAACAACTAAAAAAAGCACTGAGAAATTCCAGTAACAAAATGCTAAATTCAAGTGGACAAGTACATAATTCTAAAAGTTTATAATACAGCATTTCTATGTACATGTCTCTCTTTTACAGATAACTAGACGCAAACTGCACTTCAATTTATAATAGTAGAAGTAGTAGAACATGAGCTAGGAGGGAGCTTCTCCATGAGATTGTTAAGAGAAGCATTAAACTCTTTCTCCAGTTCGAGATATTCCCGAATGATCGAGTTGCATCATTTTTCGTGTCATTCCCGAATCAGCCTCTTCATCT
Source organism: Allium sativum (assembly GCA_030737875.1). Taxonomy (NCBI): domain Eukaryota; kingdom Viridiplantae; phylum Streptophyta; class Magnoliopsida; order Asparagales; family Amaryllidaceae; genus Allium; species Allium sativum. Next base: position 40,556 of record JASFAX010003589.1, read on the forward strand.
CTAATTCAACATCTTCATTTCCAATCAAGTGACTGTAAATAAAAATAGAGCTATACACACAATTGTAGAAGATAAGTATTGACAAGAAAAATTGGAAATGATATCGGTAAACAAAAATAGACTTAAGCATGCATTTTTCTTATATCCGTACTTTGGAGAAAGTTTTACACGTTTGCACCTCCTCTTTGTAACAAAATTTGACACTTTTTTTCCTTTTTCTTGATATATTTTTGTATTTTCTCCATTTGCTTGTTGCAAAATTTCCATTTGGTACCTCTGTTCTTGATTTTCAAGCACCATAACATGATATCAGATTTAAGCTTCAGCGAGCCTTGTGTCACTTCTCAAAAATGCAATCTGACACAGTATGTTTTCTATAAACAAATTCTTTTTCATCACCAGTCATATAAACAACCACCCTCAGAAATTGTTGATATTTTTGCTCATTTGATTGCTCAAATTAAAACCACCATTAGAACTTTCAGTAATTAAAACGTTAAAAGAACTGGAAATAGAAATTGGGAAAATGGCGGTAAGGATTGAATTAGAAGAAGACATAAATAGAAATAGAGGAAGCCATAAATTTTTGTGAAAAGTGGAGAGGGATTAATTTGATATGGAGAAGGCATATATGAAGGATGAAGGCGGTTAAGAAACTTAAGTAAGAGAAGAGGCATTATCTAGATATTGGATGTGTGAAGGAGTGGCGTAGTGGGTATTAGGTAATTAATGGGAAGTGGATGCATGAGCCAACACGATCGAGATAGTGGTTCTAAACAAATGTGGATATTTGTTCAATTTCAATTTACGTGGATCAGCAAGTGTGTACGTTGGATTCCGAGTAAAATTAAACCAAGGCCATTAAATTACATAATGTAAATATAAGTTTAAGTTTAACATTAAAGGCTGAAATAAATATATCTAACTGCTCTTAAAATTTTAAACTGAACAAAGACCCAATTTCAGTCTTTAATCATTAAAATCAAAAACTGATTATTTTGATCTTTGATCGGTTATTAATCGAAGAACGAAATATTTCAGTTTTTACGTAGCATGTTGGAATTTCTATATACTTTATTATTGACCAATCATGAAATTCAATATTTGAATAGATGACCCATATTGATTAATTGAGAAGAAATCAAAGAAAGTAAAATGAATTAACGGAAGCCATACCTGAATCTAGATGTTTACGGAAAAAGATTAACCAAATTAAGTCATGAATTTGATCATCAAACCTGGCACAAGCTCTAGATCTGAATCGATAGTTGCTGCTTTCATAAACTAAATCCATGAGTGTTTGTTAAAGAGGATCAACTTGGTTTTGGATCTTCCAAATTGACACAAGTTCAGATGTAAATGTATTTCTTTTGAGGGGATAAAGAGAATACGTTAAAAACTTATGTAATTTGGGGATCATAACCCCTAATTTATAACAGTGTAATATTTTCAGTTCGGCCCTTCATCAAACTGAAAAATATTCCGGTC
>JASFAX010003590.1:0-42039 GCA_030737875.1 Allium sativum
AACCGCATGTTCAAGGACCGTATCGGGAGATCCGTGGAGGTTTACGTGGACCATATGATCATAAAAATGAGGGTGTCGATTGACCATGTAAACCACCAAAAAGAAATGTTCGATGTCCTTCGTAAATATAACATGAAACTCAATCCCTTAAAATGCTCTTTTGGCATTGCTTCGGAAAAATTCTTGGGTTCCATTGTCAATTCACAAGGCGTCGAAGAAAATCCAGAGAAAATCCAAGCTATCCGGGATATTCAAGCCACTTAGAGCATCAAAGATGTTCAAAGATTAAACGGAAAAGTGATTTTCCTAAGTCGATTCATCACAAAAGCAACTGATAAATGCATTCCCTTTTTCGACTTACTAAGAAAAGGGAAACACAATTTCACATGGACACCGGAGTGCATTATTGCATTCTAGGACCTCTTGAAAAAACTTAGAGCGACCGCTTATCTTGTCAAAACTCGTGGATCACGAAGACTTATACATTTATTTGATTCATTCTATGCAGGCAATTAGCTCGGCGCTAGTGTGCAAAGAAGACCATGTTCAACGGCCCATTTACTACATCAACAAGAGGTTGACAGGTGAAGAAAAGAATTACTCGAAACTTGAAAAGCTTGCTTACAGCCTTTTAATATCTTCCTGGAAGCTACGACCATATTTTCAGTCCTATCTAATTAAAGTCCACACTGGCTAGTCGCTACGACAGGTCCTGCAATGAACTGAGGCGTTCGGGTGACTTTTGAAGTGGAATATAGAAATAAGTCAGTTTGTGATTACTTTCATTCCTCATCAAGTCATCCTCGGACAAGACTTCACAGACTTTATAGCGGAGTTCACCATTCCCCAAGAGCCTCCTTTGGAAGATAGTGAGCTTCCATACATGAAGTGAAACTATTCGTGGATGGATCATCTAACAGTAAGTGTTATGGTGCCAGATTCGTGGATGGATCATCTAACAATTAGTGTTCGGGTGCCGGAGTCGTATTCATTATTCATGAGGAATGCTCGATCTGTTACGCTGTGAAGCTCTACTTCCCCGCCACCAACAACGATGCAGAATATGAAGCCTTGATTGTTGGACTGAAATTTCGATTGAACTCAACATCAAGGCTATCTAGATTTAGTCTGACCCATAGCTCATCGTACGCTAGTTTCAGGGAGAATATCAAGCTAAAGGTGCACATCTTGCTCCCTACCTCGCTCAAGTCCACGAACGGCTTATCCACTTCGACCACTAAGTCATTACGCACATCCCTCGAGAATAAAACAATAAAGATGATTCATTAGCCAAGTTGGAAGCTCTAGGGATGCGTAACTCTTGGGACTTGTCACAGTCAAAGTCCTCGACTCTCCTAGTATCAATCAGATGCAGACTGATTCCATATCAACAACGGAGACTGATCCCAAATCTTGGATGATGCTGATTAAGAACTACCTGCTTCATGGAATCCTCTATTATCTCTACAAGGAAAGACGGGCACTCACCCACAAATCATCACAATATATCGTTCAAGATGGAGTGCTCTACCGAAGGGGATTCTCTTTTCCATTACTCCAATGTGTAGCCCACAACGACGCCGATCATGTGTTGTTGGATGTACACAAGGGCGAGTGCGGTGTGAGGGGTAAACTCTGGCAAGGAAGATTCTCAAATATATTTACTTCTGGCCAACACTTGGCCAAGATGCAACTGACTACGCCTACAAGTGTGACAAGTGCCATAGGTTCTTCAAGATTCCAAGATCCCCGCCCATCATGCTAACACAAATGGACAACCCTTGGTTTTTTTGCTATGTAGGGAATAGATATCAGCGGAACGCTTTCGTTGGCCAGAGGCGGTGCACAATATGTTATCCCTACAGTTGATTACTGCACCAAGTGGGCCGAAGCCGAGCTTCTTAATATAATTACTACCAAGAAAGTGATCAAATTCATCGTTCGCAACATCAGCTGCCGTTTTGGAGTCCCCCGGGCTATCATTTCTTATAACGGGACCCAATTGGAGAGTGTCGAGTTCAAGACCTTCTGCTGACAATACAACATTGAGAAGAAATTCTCGGCAATAGATCATCCTCAATCCAATGGGCAAGTCGACGATGTCAACAAAGTGATTAAATCCATCATGAAGAAATATTTGGAAAAGCCCGGAGGCTTGTAGGTAGATGAACTCCCTCTAGCCCTTTGGGCTTACCAAACTACTCATAAGTCAGTGACTGGCCTCATTCCTTTCGCTCTCTTCTATGGATCTGAAGCCATCATACCCACTGAACTCAAGGTTCAATCTCATCGAGTCACATATTATGATACGAAGACCAACCAGGACCTCCTCTTGGAGTCACTTGACTTGTTTGATGAGAGAAGAGACGAAGTATAACTTAACATTACCGTTCAACTCCAACAAGTCACCCGATACTTCAACTCCAAAGTCTATCCAAAACACTTTGACATCGGTGATCTCATCCTAAAATGGATCTTTTCCACACCGACTAGTTTCAGTTCTCGCTTAGAAGGTTAGTATGTCATACAAAAGAGGCTTGGAGATGGAACTTTCAAGCTAATGACTGTTGATGGTGTCAACCTCCCAAGAGCATGGAACAGTGAACAACTCCGCCACTACTTTACCTAATCTAGTGTGCAGATTTACTGCTTTCCAACAATGTTTTGTTTCCTAAGTTCAAGGCATTGTAAAGTAAAGACTATTACTTCCAAAGTCATCACTAAAGAAAGTTTTAGTTGTCCATATACTTGGTGTGTTTACTTTTTGCGTAGTATGTTTAAGCAACTATTACAACCGACTTGCATACATGAGCGAACGACACTGGATCAACACCTTGAAACTTGGTACTGATCCCTTAACTCAAGTCTTGAACCAACGACGAGACCGGGTATAAATAACCCTAACTCGAGTCTCGAAAGAACGACGAGACCAAGAATAAATAAATCTAACTTAAGTCACGAACCGACGACGAGACTGAGTATAAATAACTCTAACTCGAGCCTCGAACCAACGACGAGACCGAGTATAAATAACTCTAACTCGAGTTTCGAACCAACGACGAGACCGAGTATAAATAACTCTAACTCGAGTCTCGAACCAATGACGAAGCCAAGTATAAACAAGTTGACTCAAGTCTCAAACCAACGACGGAGCTGAGTATAAATAACTTGGGATGCCCATTAACTTGAGTTTCCAACCCCGTTACTAGGAATTCGTACTTGGGAGCAACCCACCAGCCAGGTGAGTGTGACATCAACCATTCACTCAGCTTCATCCGACCCGCAGGGTCCGCATCTGGATACTGAACTGGAAAGCCGACGACGCCCTCAAACTCTAACCCGAACAAAACGACGGGGGAGTATAAAGGATGAACCAATGACGTCGACCCTGCCTCCTCATTACTTAGGTTCAACAACCGCAAGGAGATCCTGAGAGGGAGACTGAACTCCTTACAACTCGAAGCTCCCCATATAAGGGAAGTCCTGAGAGTGGAGTCAGCACATACAACCTTCGTACGATTTGAGAATCTCAAGAGCGAAGCCAAAGACAACGTTTGAGTACATTTACGCAAGTACAAATACTGGAAAGCGTAGATGAAATTTTAAACACTCAACAAAACATGTGATATAAGCAAAGTCAATTAAAAACTTTCATTCACATTAAACTGTCTGTCTTTCTTTCTAACGACGTGGTGCATATGAAAACCACACCATGTATCCAAAAGCGAGGGTCGTACTTATGTATACTATCGGCCTGCATAGCAAAAATATTTCTATAATTTTCACTTAGACGACCTACCCCGCTTCTTCTTCTCAGATTCATCACTGGATGGATCATCACCAGTCTTCTTCCTCCTCTTTCCGAAGCTACCTCTACCTCTTCCCCTCTTTCCTTTGGTCGGAGAAGCAGACCTAAGGGGACCACCTTGGACTTCCCCTTATCATCCTTACCAATCGTGATCTCAGTGACCTCCCCGATTATGGGCGGGATCGTTTGCAAAGGTTTAGGAGTAACGTTGGTGGCAAGGGCTAGTATAGCCTGGGTACCCTCCTTCTTCCCGGCCTCCGTGGCCTTCTTCACCTCTAGCTCAGCCTTCTTCTTGGCTTCCCTTGCTACCTTCTGTTAGGCCAATAACCCGGTCTTGAGCTACTTGGTCGCCTCTTCTTGCAGCCTCTTAAATTCAGTGTCAACCTTCCTCTTGGAGGTCTCATCCTTAGCCTTCTTCTTTCTAGCCTCATCATCAGCCCTTCTTTTAGCAGCTTTTCCATTGGCCTTCTTCTTCTTCTCCGCCTGCACCTTAGCCGCGGCCTAATCCTCGGCCTTTTTCCTTGTAACACCCCGTAAATGTGTGTGTATATATAGTATAATTAAGTAATAATAATAAGTTAAATAAGCAATAAATGTAAAACAATAGAAAAATGGAATTTTGGACGATTAATAATTTAGCCATGAAAATATTATATTTGTGTTCATGACAAAATTCTGATACGTTTTCATATATAATATGTTGAAAACGGAGGCCGTATGAAGAAACTATTATTAAATTAAATCGTACGATAAACATATAAGTATAAACGTTTAAATAAATAAAATAAATATCTAGGGGATAATAAAAAAATGAGTTGGAATAAGATAATATCCTCTAGGGAATTTGAAATTCAAATGTATGGATAAGTAATAGGGGACAAGAAATAAATAAATAAATGTTAATTAAGTTATATGCACATAGTTTGTGCATAAAAAATGAAATTCAAATGAAATAAATATATGGAATATGAATATATTTAATTAGCTAAAAAATATTCCATGAAGTTTGAATATGTATGCACATATTTATATGCAAGAGGGGCCAAGGATTTGAAAACAAGGAAAGAAGTCAACCAAATCAATCGAGGTAATCAGTGTAATAAGGGAACATTTAATTAAATCAATCTATCCATCAATTAAACAAATTCATTGCCCGTTTCAGACCTTAAGGAGTCGAGCGCTTCCCTTAGAGCGGTCGACCACTTGGTGCGGCCTGGGCATGGTGAGGGTGGTTTTGGGTTAGTTTTAGGGTTAGTTTATATGAAATTGACAGGTGAGATTAAATTATATTAATCCAACAGTTTTTATTCTTTTGCACTCCTATAAATACCACCCCACTCACTTCATCATTTCCTAGCCATCTCATTTCCTTGTGCCTCCATTCTGCTGCTGAAATTTCAGAAAATAGGTTTCTTCTTCTTCTATCTCAGTTCTATTTCTATTTTCTTTTTCTAATCCTAATTCTTGTTAAATTAACATTCTGGAATTCAAAGTCTATATACGTGACTCAATTTTATAGGGTCCTTTCATACAGATCAACGATCATAATTGGTGAACAACGTCTATCCGTGCATACAATTATCAGTTTATTAATATTTCCATCACCACTATCGATGTGAGTGGAAATAAGATTTGTTTAGATTGTTCCCTATATTTTGTAGATTTTATATGAATCTGTTTACCTAGGGGATTTGAGTTTTCATGATATTATCACAATAAATCCCCCGAATCTCTTATCTTTATTTTGTCACGAAATTTGTCAATCAATATTTTGGGTTTGTAATTGTTTAAGTAATGTTGGAGAAATAATTTGGTGATTATTCTTTAGTTTGGTCGAATTTGTCCATTTCAATGTAAATTAAGTATAAATTGTTTGTGGTATAAAAAGGTTAAGATTTGATTTGATTACAGAATTGGAATAAGTTTAGATCTCTATTCTAATGGAGCATTTGAACGTATTCAAGATATGTAATAATTAAATATCAACATTTTTATATGCAATTACACAAAAAGGGCAAGTTTGATTCAAACAAAGGTTTATCTATATATACACATATGTTTTTTGAATATATATATATAACACCTTGTTTCTCTTTCATTGTTTAGAGAATTCTAACCCTAGGATACAAGTTTGAATGAATATTGTTGATATTTTCCCATTTGCTGCTTGTTATTGAATGTGCTATGTAGTTTATTATGGGAATTGGGCTTGTATACCTTATATGTGAATAGGATTGACAAAATTCACCATTAGAACATTTTATAATTTGAATGTTAATTAACGTGGATTTGAATTTTAAATGTCCCTCATAGGAACTATTTGCTTGTGTTTGTGTATAAATGGCTTATATATATATTAAAAATGGCACACAAACACGAGATTAATCATCATTGTGGTAAAAGTATGCCCAGAATCAACCAGCAAATCCAGCAACCACACGTGAGTCTGGCAAATATGAGAGGTCTGGGTGTCATGGGCCATTAAATTTTGGTATACTATGGGACGAGGTTAATCTCGGTTGTAGTAGAAGTCTGCCCGAACCGGCCATCAAATCCAGCATCTACAAGTAGTTGATTTTACATGAGAGGTCTAGTGTGTGTGTGTATATATATATATACACACACACACACACGTACCTATTATGTGTATATATGTAGGCTTATTAATTGTCTTGAGAAGGTCTTAAGTGGCTGACTTTCTTCTTATCTAGTTTGGATCTTAAGTATTTAGGACTAGGCCCATTCCGAAGGTTTATTTCTTAGTTTGGGCCAAAGTCATGGGACCCTCTCTTATTTGATTTGAAGTGGTCTATGGGTCCTCCTTCTCTAAAGTGATATAGTCTTGGCGATAGAGGAGTAGGGTAGTTTACTGGATGTCCACTTCATCTAGTAGCTATATAAGGACCAACCTAGGGACGGGTTAGGTATACGCTGGATGTTGCATGAAATTTATTAACCAATTTCTAAGGGAAGTGTTAAGTGGCATAGGTCTACTATCATAATATCAGTTAAGTAGTAACATGAGGCATCCGACGAAGAGGTCTTAAATGGCTATATGCGGCCTACCCTAAAACCGGTACTAAGCGGCGGGATACTACTTCTCATATTACTTGTGAGAATATATATATATATATATATATATTTATGACATTGACGTGATAGGATGAGGTCTTAAGTGGCTAGGGTCCGACTTAGGGTCGTAAGAGATCAGAGGAATCCACCCTTAATAAATATACTAGAATGGACCTTAAGTGACCGAGAGTGTCCAACTCGTTGGGTCTTAAGTGATCACCGATCCACCCTAAATGCATTAATGTAGGTCTTAAGCGACTGATTCAGATGTCCACCTCATTAATTAAAATATACTTTTGTTTGTGTACGCTCAGGGGCGGATGCACTGTTGGGTGAGCTGGGGCCAAAGCCCTATCTGGATTTTCAGTTTCACGTGGAAAAGTGATAGCATGCTATACCTAAAACTTACAACACGCCCTAGCTCATTATCTTCTCTAGCTCCGCCACTGTGTATGTTTGTGTGTTTACATAGACGTACTTTGAAGTATTTAACCTGCAAAATATAAAGTATAGCCTTTAAACACATGTTATTTTCATTCACCAGAATTTTATTTTCTGACCACCCTCCTCCTAACATATAAACACGACAGTAGGTGGGAACGCTTTGATCTATGATACCTTGAAGATGGAGCCTAACGATGGAGGTTCCATAACTATTAGGCATTATGGCAGTATTATTATATTGGGATAATTAATGTTGATGTACCTATTATTGTACGAGACTCGTTGTAACTGACATTTATGATGGTTATAAGTTAAAGGTACATCTATTTTAAGTTACTATATTTTATCCCTTCCGTTGTGTAAGATTCTGATTTCTCTTTAGTATGCTCTGTTACATCTGTTATACCATTTCCTTATAAGAACCAACGGTCCACTTTGAATGGCTCTAAGTTTCGATTGGCCTTTTTGGGTCGTAATTTAGGCCCATTCCGTATGGGTTGTTACATTTGGTATCAAAGCATAGGTTACCCGATTACGGGAAATTATATACGGATGAGAGGCGTACTTGTTATTTTGAAAAAGGGTTTTCAAAAGTTTTAATATACATATATATATATATACGTATATATATATATATATATATATATATATATATATTTGTTTAAAGTACACATATCTTTAGAAAATATTGTATGTAGGTCCTTCTAGGAAAGGATTAACCTTAATTTCTAAAAAATTCCTAGAAGCCATGTAGTAATTCAGTAGTTCCCTTATCAATTTGGAAGCCTATAAGAACCTAAGGGATGTAAGAGCCAGAAAGTTGAAAAGTGGAAAGAAACTCCCTAATTAATAGATAGTTAATAAGAATAAATTGGTTATTTAATTATCATTCATGGAAGAGATAAGGAAGAAATAAGTAGTAACAATTTGGAACAGGACAAATTAACGTCCATAACATAAAGGTGTGAAGGTTTCAAGAAAAATCAGAAGAATAACTTTATTAAATGGGATAAAACTTCTGCATGAGTATATTAATAGAATTTTGAAATTTGAGAGCACTAAATGGTCGATAAGAAAAAGGATATCGGAAAGTATTAAGGAAGTAATTAAGGCCGTTTGTGTGAAGGTGTAAATATTCAAAAAAAAATGTCCATAAGAATGAGCATTGTTTAATGGATAAAATGGCATGAAGGACATTTATAGTGGCAGCAAGAATTGAAAATTTAAAAACACGGAAGAAAGGATGTAATAAAAGATATAGACTTCCTTAGAGTAGTGTGTCAGAAGGTTTAGACGGAAAAAAAATCAAGAGTGTTAATAAAATTATAAAGTGATTTTTCAACACACTAGTAAATTATTTTGAAAAAGGGAACTTTGACATTTCAATTATAAACTCAAGTTGCATAATAATTCCGTTCAGGAAGGAAATTTTGAAATATGGTTTTCGAGAAAATAATTGTTTAGAGGAATTGGAAAAAAATGGAAAAAAACGGAAAAAAACAACTTTACTATTTTCTGTTAGATAAACTATAATTTTAAACTTTAAGTAAGACAGAGGATGAACTCCTTAATTAAAGAATAATGGTAAAAAATATTAGTTATGAGCCTTAAAAATATTCTTGTATAGATTATGTAATAAATTGACATTTAAAAAAAGGAGAAAGAAGACAAAACACATAAACTTGGTAAGATAAACATCATAGATGTATTCAATTAAAAGAGAATAAATGGTAAATTTATTTACTAAAACCAGATAGATTTGAAATAATAAGATACTCAAATAATAAGAAGTATATAAAAGTTGTAATACTGGAGTAGAATAAAGGATAAAAAACTACTCTAAGGAATTTTTTTAAATTGAAATTTATTTATGACTATTAAATAATTTTTGAAAGGTCTCCCACTGTATAAATAAAAGGGTAATGAATAGTTATGTTCATTAAGACTTTCAAAATAAAACTATATATATGAGAAATTTTATGAGAATAATATGGATGTGTTGAAAGAATTAATTTCAAATTAATTAAATGTTAAGAAGTTTAAAATCTTATTTCCAAATAGTAACAAACAATTATTTCAAAAATAATTGTTGTTCTCGAAGATGTTAAACACTAACATTCAGAACGCTAATGAAAGACAAACATTAGAATAAGGGAGAATATTTTACTCCTAATTTAAGAATTTATGAGCATGTAATAAATATTTGTAAAATGTTAGAATTTCATAGTTGATTGAAACGTTTCACTAAAAATAAAGAAGTTATTAAAAATTTATTATCAAAAGGGATATTAAACTTTATTGTTAAAAGATACATAAACCGCGAGTAATGTTTCAAAAGCATATTTTATGGAGTAATAATATATTTTGAAAGGTTTAGTAATAAATATCATTAGGAATTTAGGCGGTATAATTACTGCCTAATTCTATTTTGGGAATTAATTAAGGTCCTACAAAATGAGCGCTTGTTTTAAAAAGTTTTAATTGCCATTTTAAAAAGTGTAATGGGTGGCATTCAAAATTGTTGTTATCCCACTCTTTTTTTTTTAATATTTAGTAAGGATTTGAAAAAGTGGCGTTTAAATTTTAATTGTAACATTTAAAATAAAAGATGTTTTATCAAATTAAAACATGTAATGACATTGGGTACAATAAACATTAAAGTCTTCGCGAAAATATTAAAGCTACAGGTTTTAATAATGCATTAAACACTTATTTTTGAAATTTGCAAGTTTGAGAAAAAAAAGGAAATAACTCTGGAATAATATGGGTAAATAGTCACATTAGTTAGAATTTGGCTCTAGGACTAAGTAAGGATAATTAAACAACTTAATATGGAAATCCCTGTATCAGTCCCAGAAATTTATATTTGAAAGGATGGTGAAGTATAGTATTTATAGAATTAAGAGTTATTTGTTAATTAGGTTGCCCTAGAAAGTTTAGTCTAGGAAGTTAGTGTGTTAAATCAGTATCTAACGATTAGTATATATATAGTGTAACTTACCGTAATTCACGATTTTAAAAATAAGATTCATGGATGTTAATTGCAAATTTAGTAGGCAATAAATTTTTAATTGATAAGATAAAAATATAACTTTAGGGACTGATTTAAAGGATAAATGTATTTAGGGAAAATGAATATATTTTCAAGCTTGAAGGAGCTTAAAGGAAATAAATAAGTATTTGTGGAAGGGTCTGATTTTGAAAATAGACCACATTGACTAGATAAGGGAAAGGTAATAAGACCTCATCACTTTTAAACTATTTGATTGTAAGGGAAAAACTTCCAAAAGAATATTTTTTGGTTGTTGTCGCTAGTGGTTCTCTCACACTGTCTAGATAAGGGTATAAAGTGATATGAGAAATTATTCTTTATTGATGATTGTGATGTTGGGATTTAAAACCCTTATTAAGTTTTAAGATAAATGCGTAAGAGAAAGAACTTCATGGGGATACTTAACTTAGCGATTTATCATGCTTAATATTTAGAAGTTAATAGCAGAATTGGATTGGTAACCTACAAGGAGGAAATTTATCGATCTTATGATTTTTAGAGTTTTGAGAAATTTAGCCTCATAAAATGCCACCCTTAAAAATAAGTATGAGATTAAGGAAAAGGCTTAGTTAATTAGGTTTGTATTAGCCATTTTAGTTTGAATATGACCGTGTTTTGGTTTGCTTAGGGATATTTGTTTAATTTTTATAAATTAGCCTTTTTGTTGTTATTCACAACGAGACTATATTTAAAATTATTATGAATATACTTAAAATGAAAAGGATGTGATGTGTGATTTTCGTTTTTGCACGCAAATTATCCTGTCCATTAAAAATAAAACAATACTGATTCATTATAATTTTAAATATGTCAAAATTATCGTTTGGGAAAATTTATGAAAATTATAATAAAAGACCTTACTGAGATTTAATTTCCAGCAATTATAGCATAGGAAAATATTCCAATTACTAGGGTAGACTAGACGTTAATTAAACAGATTTAGAGATTTGATTTAGGAAATTTTGAGTTATATCTCATTCGAAGACTGAAGTACCAATTGAAGATGATCAGAGCTTTAGGAATAAGAAGAAGAGTTGCATCTTGGATCTCTTAGATGATAGGGGTAATATTTATCATTTTAGGAGTAGCGTAATTATCTTTTTTTGGGTAATTAGTAAGCACTCTTAAAAAATTATAAGGAGGCCACCTAAAATACCAAAGTGTTGATGGAATAACCATTGAAAAATTTCTATTCGAACCAAATTTGTGGTTATATTTTGGAAAAAGTCTAATTTGATTAAGCATCTTGTGAAGGATAAAGAGTTGATATGGTATTTCGGGATTTCCCAAAGTAGGGAGGTATTCTTCTTGGTCGAACAAGTCATCTATCCTCGGGAGTGGGTGCCTATTCTTCTTGGTGAACTTATTCAACTCTTTATAGTCCACGAATAGACAGAGAGAGCCGTCTTCCTTGGTCGCAAAGACGACTGGAGCTCCCCACTCAGAAGAGCTCCTTCTAATGAATCACTTCTCAAACAACTCACCAACTTGCTTAAGAGCTCCCTCCTCTCCCTAGGAGCTATGCGGCGCACTGGTAAAGCGACAGGTTTCACATTCTCCACTAAGTAAATTTGGAAATCTATCTCTCGTCTGAGAGGTAATCCTCTAATCTCATCGAACACGGCCGGAAAATCTCTGATTATGTGTATAAATCTAAGATCATCAACAGAAGCATCAAGGCAATCTAGGAAACTGAGCATAACTGACCCCCGTGGGTCACAAGAAATCTCGAGAGTTCTACCATGGTATGTCGTAAGCCTAATTCCCCTCTCATAATCTAAAATGGAACCATACATGGCTAGCTAATCCATGCCTAGAATAAGCCCGTAACCCATAAAGCCAAGAACATATGCGTCGCACTCAAACTCTACACCCATAACATAGATTCTCAAATCATTACATATCATAGACAGGTAAGACGCACCTCCTATAGGGTTTGAGACCACAACAAGATCAGAAACTATACAAGTATATAGGTGCAGACTATCTACTATAGAATTGGATATGAATGAATGAGAAGCACCAAAATCAAATAGAGTCCTAATAAGAGAGTCAAAAAGAGAAAACAAACCTTCTACGATGACTTTCCTACCTCGATCTGGTCCACCAGCCTGAGCTTCCTCCAGCGCATGAACTTGCCCTCCAAATGATCCTACCTTCTGACCTTTCTTGTTAGGAAACTGCTTGGTGTAATGTCTAACTTGAACACAACTAAAACAAGCATTCTTAGTCTTCCTACAGTCTCTAACAAAGTGCCCCATATTCCCATAGCCATGACACTTAATCTCTGTCTTGATTTGTGCCTTATCTGGTTTTCCTCCCTTCTTTGCTATACCCTTCTTGGGCCACCACTTATTCTTCTCATCCTTAGGTTTATCCTCTTCGATCTTAACTTATTTCTTCTCCTCTTTTTGTCGTCCTCACGCACCAAAGCCATATCCACAAGTCTCTCAAAAGTTGCTCTCATAGGGATATGTGTCATTGCCAGTCCTTGGAGAGGTTGATTCAACCCTTTTGCGAATCTTAAAGCCTTCTTGTGAGGGGTGTTTACTAAATCCAAGCCAAATCTTGCCAACTGGTTAAAGCTATTAACATATTCCTTCGCCGTCATACTTCCTTTCTTCAAACTTAATAACTTCTCCATTTGCATTCCTTCCTTAGCTTGCGACAAGAACTTTATCTCAAATCTACGCTTAAACTCATCCCATGTAGCTGTCACCTGCCCCGTCTAAGTCACCCCCTATCAATACGATGCTTCCTCTTTCAATTTCCTACCGGCCAACTAAATCTTTCTCCTATTATCTAGCTCCAACAAATCGAACACATTCTCCGTCTCTCTATGCCAATTGTGCGACTCCACGATACTATCCATACCAGGAAATGGCTTGCCACCCGTCGCAAAGAAATCCTTACAAAGCTTAAAAAAGATGGCTACAGGATTGGATGGAACTACCGTGACTTCAGCTAGGGTGGGACACTTACACTTCAGCAGGTGTCGTAGCCTGTACGTATCTACAGGACCATGTCGGAATGAGAATGCCCCAGGGGAAACTAGGAGCCCCAAACATGCCGAAAAGAGAAGAAACAAAGATTCAAAAAAAGATTGAAGGAATATTGTAAATGACTTAAGGGGATATATTTGTCAAAAATAGGTTTTACTTGAAAATCTTTACTTTGAAAATACTTTTTAACAAACTTTTTCTTTGATCTTGTAACCTTAGGCTTTGGTACCAAATGTGACACCTCATGTCCCTTAATGTCACCCATATGAGGATGCATTAAGTTCTGTGAAGCACAATAGGTATAAAGCAATAACATAAAGACTAAATTCACAAGATAAAATATAAATTGTGTTAAGGATGACGATCAAGGATATTAAGGCAAAATTAACACTAAAGGTAGGGCGAATAGTGTTTTAAAGAACTTACAGAAATCTTAACCAATTATCAATTACACAAACTACTATATGAATCACAGAATGAATATCACAACAGAAACAATCATATATGCAGATATAAACAAAAGTAAAATGCAGAAAAGGAAAGAACACACCGAATTTTATACTGGTTCGGATTACTCCTTTGCCCAGTCCTGCACAATGCTAGATTGTGTAAAGTTTAATTAATATATGTATCTAATTACAACACCCTTGATTTCATGGCTACAAGGTTAACACCGCTCCTTTTCCTTGATTTACGGGTTATAAGGAACACACTCGGTCCTTTTCCTTTATTTCAGGGCTACAAGGAACGCACACTTCCTATTTATGATTACAACTTTCCTAGAACTCTTGAGTAGAACTTGCAAACAAAGAGTATTTGATAGAGATTGAGAATATAAGAAGAATGATATAATTTTATTGAAATCAGCAGAGTATAAGTGTAGAATCTTAGAAAATTAAGAAGAATAATGGTGGTAAGTAAAGTAGGGAAGTAGGAGATAATAGATTATGAAAAAAATTCGAAAATGAGGCTTTTATATAGTGTTCCAAGAGCCACAACCGTTTCTGAGACGTTTTAAAATGAAAAGACACATCCTTTTAAATTTAAAAATTTGTGACAATTATATGTCAACATGTTGTTTTATGTATGTCGACATGTTGTTTTATGTATGTCAACATATGCTTATTAAATTTAAATTTAAATTGTTTTTAAAAGTATTTAAACCAATATATATTCTAGAAATTCCTGAAATAAAATTAGTTGTTCAAAATATAAATTTCCAAGTATAAAAACATAATAAAATGTTAATCAAACATATGACTCAAAAGTTATATATATATATATATAATATAAAACTATATAATATAATTATAAAACTATATAATATAAAACTATATATATAAACATAAGAGACTTAGAAAAAATATATATTTGAAATCATAAATTATTATTGAGAAGAGTTTGAAATCAATTTGAAAATGGTTTTAAAATCAATTTGAAATGAAATAATTTGAAAACAGAATTTGAGTGCTATTCGAAGTTTTACATACTAATTAGACTCTATTTCTCTGATAATCTTGAACTCTTGATAACTTGATATCTTGATACTCATGAGTCTTGATTCTCCTTTGAAATCCAATATCTATATTACCTGCACACACAAACACACACACACACACATATATATATATTCTAGATAATAGTGTTAGTATATATATTTTATAATCAATAATGACAATGTTTGAAATAAGGTTATTGTCATCAAAATTCCATTCTCCAACAAAATACAATGGAAACTTTTCAAACTTTTATTATCAAATCAAATACAGCATTATAGTTTCAAAATAGCATAAAGTCATAAGCATACAACATCTATCTCATGGAAACATAAGCCATCATAGTACAAGTAAAAAACCATAAAAATCATATCCCTCATGAGTAATTACAATAAACATAGAACATAAACTTAAGCAATACATAGAGTGAGAAATATCCAAGTCCAAGCTGAAACAAAGAATCATGGTCCACCAGCCTGAGAACCTGGGGGGAAAGGAAGAGAGAGAAGGAAAAACAAAATAGGTCAGACTTAAAGTATAGCGAGTTCATGTAATTTTTAGCATAAGCATAAGATAAAGAAGTATCAAGGCAGATCAATAATACTGGACATGAAAATATAGTAAAATACACATGTATGAAATAAACGAGATAAGGTAAAATCGAGTAAGCTTCTCATTCATATCCTGAATAGAGTTTCTGCACCAACTACCAGAATATCAGGATTAGGTTTTACTCTAATTACTACCCAGTGATCGGCTCCCTAACAAACGCGAATAACCTGTGCCAACCATGGTAGTCGGGGATATCAGTACTGAACCCATCAACTTTAAAAGACACATCCTTATCCACCAGTGTTCCGACGTCTTATCTTCCTTTATCGGACCCATGCACGCTCATGAATCTGCCGGAACGCACCCGTACCCACCTCCAAAATTTGAACCTCTTACAATCATCCATCAGTAAAGAGTTCCCTGGTCTCTCCTAGTGCGGGACTCGTTTGATAATAGGAGGGCACTGATTGATATGGATTCCAAGCAAACACTAGATTGACACAAGCCACACCTAGACTTGGCCCCTAAGTAAACTAGGATTTTAAGAGTCCCCCAAAAATAACAACAGTAGACATGGACCTCTTATGCTTATTAATCAAACATGTTTAACTTAGCAGGTTTAAGTTCATTAATAAGCTTAATATAACCGTATGTTACATTCCCAAGTTGTAAATGACATTATTAAATGTAACGACTCTTCCCCAAATCAGACAGATACCTGCTCAGATGTTTACGGATTACATTAACATATTTTACTTAATTTACATTTGATTCACATACTTTCCCATAGCCTGTTCTACTTAATATAAAATTAAGTCCAACCTACTTAGATTAATATGTTTGCGTATTCTTCCTTTACAATTATCCCAATTATACAGTTAATGGTTCTCAAGTTCCAATATGCCCAAATCTCCTTTTTATTGTTATTACATATTATTCCAATCTATCCCAAGTTTACAAAATTCTAATGGAATAGGCCTAGGCTCTCGATGGCCTAGGCTCAGTGCAAAATAAAAGAAAAAGGAGAAATATAACTAAACTCAAATATGAAACAACTGATAAAATATGCATAATAATACTGTAAATAAAACAGTGATAGAAAGGGGATAAGGAATAAAGATGTACATATAAACAAGTAATAACTGAAAAAGAATAGCTAATTGACAGTAATTAAAAGAACGATAACATATAAGAATAAACTTATAAACACTGATACTTTTTAAATTCAATATATTTACTTTCAAAATCCTTTTAAAATTGCAGATCTAAAAATAACGTGAAACTCACTGTGATTTGTATTAGATCCAGAAAAGGCCTTTGAAATAGTTGTAGAAGAATTATTCTTTCAATTTATATTTTGGCAGCACCCTAACCCTTTTCTTATTTTATTTCAGTACATAACTTAGAGGAGGAAGAAGATGAAAAAAATGTTTTTGTAAGAAAATACTGAGGGTTGCTAGCCTATTGAATACACATCATCACTGAGTCATCATAAGAATAAAACTAGAAAATCGGTTTAGGTTCATTCACGTTACCAGGTCGAAGGTGGGTCGACCCTCCTACTACATAGGTCGACACAAGGTCGACCCATATAGAGTCGGTTCGCCCTGTTACCGTTGCATTTCTAAGTTAATTAATTATTTAATTTTTTAATTTAATTCAAACTTCTTTAGGTCATAACTTGCTCGAGCTTAGTCCGATTTACGAAAACCAAAAGTCCATCTGAATCGGAATTTCGTAACGAACACAACGGTAAAGTCTATTTTACTCAGTTCTGAATATTTATTAGTTAATATTAATTTTATTATCTTCTTTATATAATTATAGTTTATTAAAATATAAGGAATTACAAAGCCTGAAGTCTCTTGTACGATCTTCTTTCCATTGCTAACTGTACTTTTAACATAGTCACATTTGATATTGCATTGAATAACCTATTCCCCTCGTGTTGGTGTAAACTAACATGAAGGTGCAATGCCATGAGATGTTAATACAATTATAACAAAATAATTAGGGACACGACAACGATCACTAGTCCTTAGGACTATAACCATCGTCGTCGTCGACCGATATTGATAGGTTTGTGTCGAGTCGTGGCTACGTCGTGATTGAAGTCGAAAGTTGAAATTAAAGGTAAGCAGTTCAGTCATATGTCCGCGGTTCGAGTTTATGCTCTAACTCTATGTGCAAGTCTGAATTATCAATAGTTATTCGAGCATAAAGGCACTATGTTCAAGCCTGAGTCCGATTCAATCATGTAGCACAACGAAAATGACGTAAATCGAGCGACTGACTTCGTGGGATTCGAATTTCCTATAGGAAACAAGGGAAGTATTGAAGAAAAAAGGTCTGAATTTGCCAAAGTCCCAGGGATGTGAAATTTGCATCCCCGAGACTTAGAAAATACACGTCCCTCTAAAAATATTGCTTCCCTCCTTTTCCTCGTGGGAAATCGTGTACCACACTTCACTGAGTTCCAGCATGTGTCCACTTCGCATCCCTTCAGGAGGAAAAATTTTGCATCCCGCATGATGCGAAATTTTGCATCCCTCAGATGCGAAAAATCGCATCCCTCGGATGCGAAAAATAGCATCCCCATTCGATGCGAGATTTCGTACCCCCGGAGGTGATGCGAATGCCCTATCAGCTTCACCCTCTTTCCTTGTTTTTCTTCTCCTTCTCATATACTTCTTCTTGTCTCTTCTCCACTCTCCTTCGCCTCCTCTCCGTTTACCTCGAATCCCCTTTAGGGAACGAAAATGATTCGAATTTGATTCCTCGAGAATTTTGTTCTCTCGAACTTCAAGTTCAATTTGAATGATTAAGGCATGTAAATCGAGGCCCACCTAAAGTTTGTATTCGAGTTCGAGCTCTGTCAAAATATACAAGTTCTGGGGATGCGAGATAATAGGCAGGTAAAGGGGAGGTGGAAATCGGGATACAGTTTTTATATGAGGGGGATGGGAGACAGGCTTGGACCAAATTGGAGACTTCGCACTCCCCTAGGGATGCGAAAATTCACATCCCACCAAGGATGCGATATTCCATATCCCACCGGGGGTGTAAATTTTCGCATCCCACCTAGGATGCGAGATTTTCCACCCATTCAAAAAAAGGAGGAAAAAGAAAAGGTAGGAATTGATTTTCCAACATCGGGAAATTTAGGACTCACAACTCCGATTGCGAATTCATATACGAGTTTATGAAATTATAATAATCGACTTCAATTCGATTCGCTAACCATTCATACGTTCGTAAGTTTAAACGACTCAAGAACGTACGCCAAGTAGTCGAGTTCACGATTTGATATCATTTTTGAAATCCAACTTGTGCAATCGTAAACCGATGACATATTTATTGTTTATGTTCTACTTCAAACTCTGATCACATCGCGTGATATCACACGAAGGCATGTGATCGTATACATGACACTATGTTGACAATGACTCGTTTACATTTCAATATAAGCAGGAGTCGACGACTAACGTGTAATTCCATGACTCGATAGGAATTAGATGTTTAAAGAAGCTACTAGAGAATTGGAACCCTCGACATGCTCAATGGAATGGTCACGACCAATCATTCAAATTGGCTTTTAGAAATGATTGTTTCAACTCAAAGCACATCATGTCAAGAAAAGACGTACTCTCGGGAGGCAAGTGTTAACCGACCTTTTGGTCCGATTCCTAAAAGTTTACTAGGCCCAGTCGACTTAGCCCGTCACATGGCACCAAAACCTGAAGTGTCTCCAGAGCACTCAGGATTCAAGTCCGGAAGAAGTCGTGCGAGCGTATGCCTCACAACACCTCATAATCAACATTTCGTATCCCAAGGTGTAGCCCTCTCAATGATTTCGCATCCTGGAAATTCACCTCCCTAATTTTGCATCCTAAATACTATGCATCCATGATTTCGCACCACCAAGACCTCGCTTTCCATTGTATTTCGCATCCTTGCACCCCATATTGCTCACTTTCATTTCGTATCCCAGGGATATGTTCCTTATATCCCTTCGGGGATATGAAATTCTCCATAAAACGATGTCGGGATGAGAAATTTCGAAGGTCGCTCTTCTAGGGTGCGAAATCTGCTACTGTGGTCTCCAAATTTCACCAACTCCCACCTAATCCACTACCTATAAATACCCCCTTCCTCGTACTTCTAAAGGGTTGAATCTTGCATGATTTGAGAGCCCTACAAGGACTTAGGACATCATTAATCGCTGCCTAGGACTTGAGGAAGAAGAACATATATTTTCTCCTAAGACTTTATATACGCAAAATATAACTCCCAAAAACTTAGCCAAAATTTGAATGATGATACCTAATACTTGTAACCTTCAATAATCAATAAAAATCTGCAAATGCTTCAATGTGGACGTAGGCTTGATATGAGCCGAACCACTATAATTCTTTGTGTCCTTTTTTTTACTGCACATTTATTTTTCGTACGCGAAACGTTATTCTCGTGTAATTGAGAACCCTTGGGTGTGACAATAATTTTAGCCGTCAACAATTACAAATGTAAAAAGAAAAGGTTGAATTGGTACTTTTCGTCTTAGAACAGAAAAAATATGCAAAGAAAATCGGTAGGGTATCCTCTTCTCCATTGACCTAACTCAAACCTTAACCATTCCCTTTATTGTTAACTCATTTCATTTTTACAGATCCTTCTTCTTTATAGCTTTAGATCAACAACATATAAAAGTTGGTAGCTTGCTTTTTTATTACCAGATCTATATAATTTTTTTTTGTATAATCCTCCCAAACCATCATCCCCTCCAAATTTTCTACTTTAATATATACTTCTCACTCCATAAGATAATCAACAACAACAACATATACAAAAAAATGGTCAAGTTACAACGTCATCGCAACATGCCCACTGCCTCTTCTTAAACCCATTCGAAAACTTCCACCAGCACAACTAGTTCACCCAACTCCAGCGCATGGTCCAAACCTAACTCCAGGACATGGTCCAATTCTTCAGTTATCAACAGTCAAAGGTGGTACTCGATCAATGAATTGTTTGGAAACAGTCACAGATCAGTTTCCTCATTAATCTAAGGGGATAACTAGTGGTTTCACTCATCCAATTTCCCTCTTAATATATGGAATATTATTGAAAGTGTCGGTATTAACAGAGATATACCTGAGGACTATTGGTATTGGATTCCTACATTAGATGGCTTATTCTCCTTCAAATCAGCATGGGACAGCGTTCATTATAAAACCCAAAATGTTAGTTGGCACCGATTTATATGGAATAGTGTTTGTGCTCTGAAAGTGTCTATGTATACTTATTTTGCGATATAAAATAGACTTGCTACATTGGAAAAAATCAGGATTAGGATCACTCAGTTCCAACTGAACGTCAATTGCACATGAGAAAAACAAAAACTATTTATTTTTTGATTGTGGATACATAGACATTCCCTGGACTCAATTAAGCGATAGCTTAATATAGAAAATGGAAAATTCTATTTCAACCCACCATTTTAGTTAGTAGCCCCCCAAATCATGAAATAACCTATAAACCCATGAATTTAGTAAGTAGCCCCCGTCTTTTAAAAAAAAAACCGAAAATACCCTTTTACGTAGGGAGACTACGTGGTTTTTCACTGTACCTCGTAGTATGTCTACGTGGTTCATCAAAATACCACGTAGATGATCTTCGTGGTTCATTCATGGACCACGTAGACATACTACAAGGTACACCAAAAAACCACGTAGTGCAACTACGAGGTGTTCAAAAAACTGAAAAAAAAAATATAACAGAAAAAAGGCAGTTTAGTCATCGTATTTTTTTGATAAAATGGGCAGCTACTAACTAATTTTGTGGGTTGCAATAGAATTTGCCATAGAAAATTTTCACCCTATGAGCGTAACGAATTTGATATAATTTATTTCTTCCTAACATTTTATACACAAATAGCACTCCAAAACAACTAAAATTTGTGTTACGCCTACAATCCGACATTTATGGTGTGAACAGAATAATCGACTATTCCATGATTCTGTTTTGAGTGAAAAAATTAGAAGTGAGTTACTCCAACAAGATATCCATATATCGCTTTCTAAATCAGGAAACGGACTAGTAATTTAAACGGAGAACTACAAATTTATTGTTAACAAAGCTTTTGTCATTCATTCAGGATATACTACACTTTACAAAGTAGGGAAATCCCGATTCTCTTTATAATCAGCGATTTGTACCCAAAATAACTTTAAACAATTAAATATGTAAATAGGGTTTCGATTGAATACCTAAAAAAACAATTGAATCAGAATCTTCGAATGAGAGGAAAACGCTGGTTTCGATTTAAAATTTAAGCAGCGGTGAATTTTTTAGATCGAGTCGCAAGAAGATAGATTTGAGTATTCTTTTTGGGATAAGTTGCTTTTGTTTTAGTAGTGTTAGCCCACTTTGTGAACTAGGCAACACAAAGTCGAGATGTAAAGCGTTGAAGAACATAGAAAGCGTCATAGCGGATCGGATCGGAGAGCTGCTACTATTCGGGTCGGAAAGCTATCACCATTCGGATCGGAGAGTTATCATCAATCAGATCGATGAGTGCAAAAGGGATAAGGACTTAGTTTCAGGTTAGTTCGGGTCGGATCGGATGCCCCGATCCGAACCCCCTCTGCAGGCTCCTCTGAACCGAATATATAACCCACGTCATTTCCCCCCACGATCGCCTGAAGATGCGGAGTGGTTATGACAGGTTCCTACCCACGATAATCTCTATTCTGATGCGCTGTCAGCACTGGAGTCCATCCGGACCCGAGGACGATGAGATGGAGGACACGTGGCTCCGACCCGGATCGGATTCTGAGCAAATTTTCACCTATAAATACCTCGCTTAGAGACAATCAAGGGGATCTTCTTTTTGGCACTTTGAGAGTTCAAGAACTTTCATAAACCGAATTCTAGCACTCCCAGATAATCCAAATCGTCTTTCAACATTTGTTTTAAGACAATTGAGTGAATGTATGTGAGTTGTGAGTGAAATTGAGTGAATATCTCGTTGTAATTGCAACTATATCATCGAGAATAGTGATTGACAAGTGGACGTAGGCTTTTCAACGCCGAACCACTATAAATTCTGTGTCTCCATTTTACTTTTGATCTTATTTTATTTTGATTTCAGTCAATTTGGGTGTTAGGACCACTTTTTGTTCTAACATTTTGGTGCTTTCACTGAGAATTATCTGAATTCTCTGTTTTTCGGGATTATCGTTCTACTTTTTGGACCGTTGAGTTCAAAGAAGTTAATCCTCAAGTTTCGACGCTTTTGAATATTTGTTGATTGATTGTTGAAGAACTATGGCCAAAGGAAAAGGCAAGGAAGTTCAAACCAGTCGAGGGAACGGAGTTGGTTAAGATCAGCAAAATGCGGTTGTGACAAGGTCTCGTGGGCAGAGCTCGGCAGTGGAACGGACTGATACAGGAAATCCGAACCGCACTCAAGGGGAGAGCTCTGATCCGATCCGGGTAGGAGAATCTGAAGCAGTGCACTCCCCCAACCTGAATGGACCCAAACTGATCGCGCTACACCGACCCGACCTAATTTCCCAGCTCCGACCCGAACAAGCCTCTCAGCTCCGATCCGACCCGTTGCTTGGTGATGTTGGAACCTCTACTCGAGCCCCTCCAAATGCTCCGACTCCAGCCACCAGGGTCAATGATCAGGTCAATCCATCTGCGCCTATTACTCAAGGAGATTTCTCGCGTCTACTTGACATGCTTGAGAGTACTAGGGAGGCTATGAAAATCCACGAGCGCACCAATCTCATGATGCAAGAAAACATGAGACTCATGAGCAGGGAAATTAGCGAACTCCGTAGACAGAGAACCCCATCCCCGGTTCGTCACACACCAATGGATCAGTCTTCTTCTTCCGAGGAAGAACGGCCCCGTGAAAGAAGGCCGCTCGAACGACCTCAGAATTTGGAGCAGCTGGCGTTCGGATCTTTGGGGTCCCGCGAGGATGCTGCACGAGTACTAGGACCCAATGATCCAAGTTTGAGAGAGCCTATGTTGTTACCGATGCAGGGATCCCATGTATTACCTAGAGACCCTAACCTTACCAATCCCACTCAAGGGCAGATGCTCCAACCCCTTCCTCCCGAGATCGACCGAGAGCGTAGGGAACGAAGCAGAGCAGAAGCAGCTCAAAGAAGAAGGGCGTCCCCTGAGCAAGAGCCTAGAGGAAACCCAAACATCATAAGAAGGGCATCTCCTGAACAAGAGCCCAGAAGGAACCTAGATACCAGGGCCAGGGAGCCTGAACGGCCCCTGACTAATGCTGACGTATGGGCAATGGTACGCCAGATTATGTCCGAAAGCCAGAACTACACCAATGAAGATTATGGCATTGAGCGAAGCCATACTCCTTTCACTGATGACATCCTCAACTTTCAATTTCCCCGACGTTTTAACCTGCCGCAGATGGACAAGTACAATGGGAGAACCGATCCGGGACAGCATTTGATGCGATACTCATGGCTCATGAATGCTGCTGCTGCCCCTGACGCAGTGAAGTGTAAAGCATTCCCGATATATTTAGAAGATGTGGCGCTGCTATGGTTTACCCGACTTCCCCCTCGGTCGTTATCGAATTATAGGGAATTGAGCGAACGTTTTATGAATCAGTTCCGACTCCATACCCGAAAGTCTAAGAGTGTTATTGAATTATCAAGAATTAAGCAGGCGATGGGAGAATCTTTGAGGTCATATCTCGACCGTTTCAACTTAGCTGTGATTGAAGTTAGTGACCCGTATGAGCCCACCATCTTGATGGCTTTGATGGAAGGAGTCGATCCTGACTCCGAGTTTGGAGATTATCTTTCTGGGAAGCCACCTCCCACGAGAGAGTTATTCTATGAAAAGGCCAATATTCAGTTAAGACGAGAGGAGGCCAGGGAAAATCGAAAGAGAAAGTCTGGAGCGGCTTCAAAAGAAAATGTTCATAGTAATGTCGCCGTGAAGCAGTTTGGAGAAAGTTCTGGAAAAGTTGAGGTGAATGTAGGAAACAAGAGTGGAAACGACAATAATGGAAACGGGGGCAACAACAACAACCGTAACGCGAATGGTAACAGAAGAAATAGAAATAGGGGAAGTGATCCTAACAAAAGACCCCGGTTCCAGACTTATGAGAATTATACACCGTTGAACGACACTCTGGAGAACATTTACTTGGATACATACAATGTTTTGCAATATAAAAGACCGCCACCTCGCGACTCAACGGAGAAAGAAATGGCAACTGGAAAGTTTTGTTTGTTTCATGGGACTCATGGGCATTCAACCAATGAATGTCGACCTTTGAGAGACGTGATTGAGAAGCTGCTGCATGAAGGGAAATTGGATGAATATAAGGTTGCCCCGAGAGACAGGGGGCAAGGAGAACAGGCTCCAAAGGCAAGGGAATTGTTATAAACTCCATAGTGGGTGGACCCCACCCAGCGATCCACAGTTTTAGAGCAATGGATCAATATGTAAATGCAGCTAAGCACGTAGATGTGGATGAGTGTGATGATTTGGAAGACATCGCCCCCATAAAGCAACAGAAGACAATGTTTGACGACGTGGTATTCCGTAGTAGAGATAATACCGGGATCCAGTCACCCACCGACGATCCGTTGGTCATTACCACCACCATTGGGCCGGCATTGGTTCATAAGGTGTTAGTAGACAATGGAAGCTCTGTTAATATTTTATTTAAAAAGTCATTCGATCAGATGAAGCTTGAATCTGAAGATTTGAAGCCATGCGAAGGTTGGATCCGAGGCTTCAACGGAGCATCGATAGCTCCAATGGGGTACATAGAATTGCCCGTAACCTTGGGGCAAGGAGAGCGCCGAAGAGTACGGATGCTTCAGTTCATAGTATTGGACGTAGATTCGCCTTATAATGCATTTTTGGGAAGGCCTGCCCTTGCTGAGTTCAGGGCTTGTATCGCCCCTTGGTGTTTATTGCTTAAGTTCCCAACTGAAGTCGGAACTGGAGTAGTGAGAGGGGATCAAGTCTCCGGACGGGCCTGCTATGTTGCCAAATTAAAGATGTTGATGAAGGGACTTAACATCGAGAGTAAAGGTGCCTCGCCTCCTCCAAAGGAGGGCTCGGCATAGCAATTAGAGGGATCGGCCCCGAGGGAGTTGCCCAAAGGAACGCCTGAAGACCTGGATCCCAGAAAAGACGAGGAACCAGAAACTAGAAATGCAACTCCTAATGAAGCGACAGTGGACATTCCCATTGATGAAGCTGATCCAACAAGAGTTTTGAAGATTGGATCCCAATTGGATCCACATTGGGCCAAAGAACTAACTGACTTCCTAAAGGCAAACTTGGACGTGTTTGCCTGGACCCACGCCGACATGTGTGGGATATCGCCATCCGTCATAAGTCATTCACTAAATGTAAACCCGAAACACCCGCCTGTAAAGCAAAAGAGACGAATGCTGGGCCCAGAGAGGTCGGCCGCTCTGAAAGAAGAAGTGGAGAAGCTGAAATAGAACGGATTTATTAGAGATTCGACATATCCCAACTGGATATCGAATCCCATCTTAGTAAAGAAGCCGAATGGAAAGTGGCGGACTTGCATTGATTTTTCAGATTTGAACAAAGCTTGCCCGAAAGATAGTTTCCCACTCCCCAGAATTGACCAGCTTGTAGATTCGACAGAGGGACACGAACTTCTTTCTTTTATGGACGCATATTCCGGGTACAACCAAATTCCTATGCACGTGCCAAATCAAGAACACACGAGCTTCATCACAAATTTGGGGTTATACTGTTACGTGGTCATGCCATTTGGATTGAAAAACGCTGGAGCCACTTATCAGCGCTCGGTGAATAGGATGTTTTATAATCAAATAGGGAAGACTATGGAAGTTTATGTGGATGATATGCTTGTCAAATCGAAACAGTCCTCCAGCCATAGCAAGACTTGGCAGAAATGTTCGGTATCCTGCGAAAGTATCGGATGAAGTTGAATCCTTTGAAATGTTCGTTTGGAGTGGCATCGGGAAAGTTTCTAGGCTTCGTTGTGTGCTCTCGAGGGATTGAAATCAATCCCAGCCAAATAGCAGCGATTAGAAACATCGAAGAACCAAGGAGAATCAAAGATGTCCAAAGTCTGGCAGGGAAAGTAGCCGCGTTGAGTAGATTTATCTCCAAAGCAACGGACAAGTGCGTCCCATTTTTTGACTTGATAAAAAGAGGAAAGAAGAACTTCGAATGGACTCCGGACTGTGTCGAGGCCTTTCGAAATTTATTGGAATTGCTAGAAAAACTACCGATTTTGTCAAAGCCAGTGGATCATGAAGAGTTATTTGTTTACTTAGCAGTTTCGGCTCACGTCGTTAGCACAGCCTTGGTTCGAGAAGAAGACAAAGTGTAAAGGCCAGTATATTATGTAAGCAAGAAATTGGCAGCGGTAGAACGCAACTATCCAAAGATTGAGAAGCTCGCTTACAGCCTCCTAATCGCCTCCCGAAAACTTTGTCACTATTTCCAAGCTCACCCAACAACCATATACACTGACCAACCTCTGAGGCAGGTGTTGCAGAGACCCGAAGCATCGGGACGATTGATCAAATGGAATATTGAATTAAGTCAGTTTGATTTAAATTTCTAGCCGCGGAGGTCGATCAGGGGGCAAGCTATGGCAGATTTTATAGCAGAGTTCACAATCCCAGAGGAGGAAATAATCGATGACAAAGTGGTCAAGTCTGAAGATGAGTTAAAATTAGATCCATGGAAGCTATACACAGACGGAGCCAAGAACGACCGAAGGTCCGGAGCTGGAATCGTCTTAGTCACTCCTAAAGGACGGTCGTTATATTACGCCCTACGATTAGAATTTTCGGCGACTAACAATGACTCTGAATATGAAGCCCTAATCGCGGGGTTGAAGCTTGCTAAAGATCTCGGAATAAAAACGTTGGACATATTCTGCGACTCCAAAATCGTTGTTTGCCAAGTGCGAAAGGAGTTTGTGGCTCGGGGACCTCGACTCATCGCCTACCTCGAGAAAGTGGAAAAGCTGTTGAGCAACCTAGAGCGGTACAACATAACGCATATCCCAAGAGCCGAAAACCAGAAGGCAGACAGGCTGGAAAAGCTAGCTAGTTCCGACAACCCGGAAGAAACTGAAATAATTCCAATTGAAACGTTGGAATCGCCAAGCTTTGAGTCGATGGAAATTGAGTTCGCTTTCGAAGCAGAACCAGAGAAGGAGTCGTGGATGACCCCAATTAAGAACTTCCTTAAGAATGGAATACTCCCATCAAAGAAGAGTGAGAGACGGGCTATAGTTCGCAAGGCTACCAGATACATCCTTCAAGATGATATTCTTTATAGACAAGGATTTTCTATGCCCCTGTTACGATGTATAGCACACAACGACATCAAACGTGTACTAAGTGAAGTACACGAAGGTGAGTGTGGAGATTATACAAGAGGTCAGACTTTAGCGAAAAAGATATTGCGGTATGGATACTTCTGGCCCACAATCAATAAAGATGCAGCTGATTATTCACGACGCTGCGACAAGTGCCAGAGATTCGCCAAAATCCCCAGAGCACCGTCGACCCAACTCAAGTCGATGGTAAGTCCTTGGCCTTTTGCCACGTGGGGAATTGATATCATCGGAGTTCTACCAATTGCTAAAGGAGGAGCGAAATATGCAATAGTCGCCGTGGACTATTTTACGAAGTGGGTGGAAGCTGAGCCCCTAACCAAAATCACAGCGAGAAAGGTGATAAGTTTTGTGGTTAGAAATATTATATGCCGATTCGGGATTCCAAGGACCATTATAACTTATAACGGAACCCAGTTCGATGGTGCTGAATTCAGAAATTTCTGCCAGAAATATAAGATCGACAAAAGGTACACTGCGGTTGCCTATCCGCAGTCGAACGGGCAAGTAGAAGCAATAAAAAAAGTTATAAAATCCATCCTCAAGAAACGGTTAGAGCGCGCAAAGGCAAAATGGGTTGACGAATTGCCCTTAGCTTTGTGGGCATATCGAACAACATTTAAGACAGCTACCAGTCATACCCCTTTCTCTCTCTCTTTTGGTTCAGAAGCAGTAATTCCAGTAGAGCTTGAGGTTCCCTCCCACAGAGTGACATATTATGACCCGATGACGAATCGGGCACTCTTACTCGAGTCTCTTGATGAAGTCGAAGAAAAAAGGGACGAAGCAGATTTGCGCGCGGCAAGACATCGACGTCAGATGGCACGCTATTATGACAAAAAAGTTCATCTTAGGACTTTTGAACCAGGAGATTTGGTGCTAAAGAGAGTCTTTCCATCCCTTCCTCACCTCGGTCCAAAGTGGGAAGGACCCTTTGTCATCCAACGGAAACTTGAAACAGGAACCTTCAAGTTAACGACCGTAGATGGCGAAGTGGTACCTAGGGCATGGAATGCCCAACACTTAATGCGATATTTGAAGTAGAAATGTTGTACTCTTTGCTGTTTTTCTTATGAATTCTGTAAAAAGGCACGACTTGCCTTAGAAAAGTCTGATGATATGAACAAAGAACTATAAAGTGGATGTAGGCTACGACTTAGCCGAACCACTATAAAAATATCGTGTGTCATTTACTTTCATGCATTGTATATATACCTTCATCTACTATTCTGTTGCGATTATGGGATATGAGATGATGTAAAACCTGAAAAGTTGAAAACAGTTTGTACGCAGGAAAAAGCACAACGACTGTTTGTGCGATAAGACATAAAAGAATGGGAAGACGACACTCTTAACTCTAACTCTCGAGAATTGAGAGAGAGTATAAAGGACGGGAAGACGACGTCCTCTGAGGCGTGAAGGTGCACCCAGACAAGAGACCGCCTCAGTAAGAACTCTAACCTGAGTATAAGACAGGAGAGTATAAAAAATGCCAGAAAAAACGACAGGCATTGACGGCACAGAGAATGCAATCCCGTCGAAAAATCGGGAACATTCAAACTACTTGACTAAGTCTTGAATAGTTTTTCGAGATTGACTGGGGGCATATATGTATACACACATTTCCCCCTACCATTACTTCATTACACAACTATAGTAAGACATGCATTCTTACATAAGTGCAAAACTAATGACTAACAAACATTGCAGAAAATGAATTATTTTTTATTTACAAATGAATGAATTTGTACAGGAAAACAGGCATAAAGAAGTTGCAAGGACCACCTTTGTAGCAACAATTATTGGTCAACCAAATGCTAAAATAACGCAAGACAGCCCACTATTTAGGCTTCGAAGGAGTCTTGGACTTCTTGGAACCTTTCTCCGCATCCTTCGCCTCTTTTTCGGCCTCCGTCAAGATGCATTTTGACTTTTTCTTTCCTGAAGCTGAGGCGCTGGAATCGGTTGACTTCTTCCCGGTGGGCGGAGCGCTGGAATCAAGAGAAGACTTTTTAACGAGTTCCTCTATAATAGATCTAGTTGAAAGCTTAACAACTAACCTTGATCCAGCATCCACAACTGCGAGGGGATTGAGGCTTTCAGGGTCTAAGTCTTCAGCTTTTAGCTGCAAGCATTTATCTTGGTCAGCTTTCAGTGCAGCTAAGGTAACATCATAAGCGCTTTTCGACTCCCCGACTATTGCCACCTCCGAATCTTCCTCATGTCCCCCGTCGCCGCAATCGTCCTTTAAGGCATCTATCATTTCGTCATCATGAGGAGTGTCAGCCTTAGACGGTTCACTTCCTTCTCCCAAATCTATGGGAGCGGCCTTGTCTTTTCCCCCTTTTGCCTTCTCCGTAGGCTCCGCCCCAGAGGCGGTTCCCTGGGACACATCTGTCTTTCCGGACGGTTCAATACCTACAGAGTGTGAAGCAACAGTTATCAACTCAGGAGAAAATAATGGGTTTTTCATCGATTGCTCAATCACATGGCAAAAGGTAGAGA
The DNA here is from genome assembly GCA_030737875.1 of Allium sativum. NCBI lineage: Eukaryota > Viridiplantae > Streptophyta > Magnoliopsida > Asparagales > Amaryllidaceae > Allium > Allium sativum. The sequence continues at coordinate 30,356 of JASFAX010003590.1, forward strand.
TAGCTTTGACGAATTGAGGTGAAAATGTAGAGATACCTTCCGAAGACTTCTCGGCTGGAGTAACTGCTGTCTCCGATGCCGTTTCGGGAATAAGGGATAAAAGAGTTGTTCGAGGTATCCCCAGGTTTTCAAGATCATATCCCTCTACTTCAGAAGTTGCGGGGGCAGTAGAAGAGGAACCAGCTTCGGGAATGTTCTTTTGCTTAGTCCTCCGCCTCTCTTCGTCCATAGCGGCAGCAGTGAGGCGGCGCCCTTCAGCTAGGCGTTCTGGTTCATCATCTCGTAAATATTTCTCCATCTGCTTGTCCTCGTCAATGGAATCAACCTTGAGCTCCTCTTTCTCCCACTCAACGATCTGAATCCATACTTGGACTAGAGTAGATGGATAATCTTCAATCCAAGAAATGTTCCGGCGGCGGATGATATGCGCAAAGAATTCAATCATTAATTCGCCGAAACCCTGAACCTCTCCCTCAGCCTCTGACAGTTGTTTGCGGGCCTCCTCAGCGGACTTGATAGCACATTCGACGTTACCCTCCGCTAGGGCAGCTCTGTTCTCCGCCTCCATTAGCTTAGAAGCCAAGTCAGCATTTTTCTTTTCTAGTTCAGCATTCCTCCTTGCTAACTCGGCATTTTTCCGTTCAAGGTCAGCGTAAGCAAGGCGCGTTTTAGCAGCATCTGACTTGGCATCTTCGGCTTGCTTTTTTAACTCAGAACGCTCTTTAGTATGGGATTCAAGCAAATCATGGTAACGTTTTTGCAAATCTTCAAATTGTTGCTTGAATCTAGTGGCATCCCGTTGAGCAACAACAAGCTGGGCCTGAGTATCTTCCAAGTCTTTTCCTAGATTTTTTAAGGCCTTTGCATCGTCTTCTGCGGTTTTTTGCATCGAATCAGCATTCATGATTAAAGTACGGATGATTCTGGAAAGGTTGCGCGAATGCTTGAACATTTTTGAATACCGTTTCTCAACCGCATCTATCTTTGCTTTGGCCTCGTCTGACCACCTTGAAGAAATATGCTCAAGAGCAGGTAAAAAAGTCAAGTTTTCGAAGTAATGTTCGGGAAATTGCTCCTCCAGATACGCCCGCTTAACTGCAGTTTCAGCATCTAGCGGTGGAGGGCGGGGATCGTCAGCTCAGTATCCTTGTGCGTGGAGGATTCAATAGCCTCTTTATCTGTTCTAGGCCGTTTAGCAGAGACCTTGCGTTTGCTTCGCGACTCGGTATCTTTTGGCGGACTCCTCTCCCTGCTGCGCTTTTCTTGAGAAGAGGTTGAGTCTTTTGGTTGCGGCCTGTCCTCTTCCCGACGACCTTGGTAACCTTTATATCTCTCTGGGTCCGTCCGAACAGGAGAGCGAGAACGCGAGGTTCAAGAGCGATAGGGTTCATAGGGCCTTCTCTCCTCCCTACTGCGATCGTCGCGGCGATCATACTCAGTATCATAGGGTGGATTAGACATGCTGCGGCGGAGTTTCCTGATATCATAGTAAGATCGGGACATCGTGCCTGCACAACAAGACAAATGAAATTCAGAATCAATATTTTCACAAAGAGAAAGATGCAGTGAGTTGTAATGTTATTGTGTAAAGTGTGTCCTAAGTGGTGTTTTTCCCCCCAAACCAACCCGAGTCCGAAGCTAGACTAGTACGAGCGGGCTCTTTGGCCTTAGCAGGAGTGGTCTCTTCGGAAGAAGTGAAAACTAAAGGATTCTTCCTAAAATCCTCTGAAGTGTAAATGGTTTCAGGTAAGGGGAGATCCCCCAAACCCTGAAATAGTGGGTCATCAGTGCTAGGGACATCTCCCTCAGAAGCATCGATCGGAGACTCTTTGGAAGACGTTGACCTTTCCGGAGAAATGGCATCCTCGGGAACAGTATATCCTTCGCGATGCTTTTCGGCCATGTTAGCCAATTCATCATCTTGGGTAGAAGAAGGAGAGGGTGAAGCTTGAAGAGGCACTGTAGGGGCTTTCGAACTTTCGCCCGTTTCAGGGATTACGTCCACTGGGGGAATATATACATATGGGGCCGTCCCATGACCAATGCAACGAGTAATAGATAGCAACCCATGAAGATGAAGATATTCGTCCTTAAGGACTTCATCAATAGTTAAAAACTTCTGATCACCGTTAAGGAGCTGGTGCATCCAGTCAAAGAATACTTGGTCTGATATTTGTTTTGGGTTATCAACTGCAAACAAAAAGAAAAGCGAATTAATGCGGTGGATTGTATGTACAGAGTTGCAATCTAGAAAACCAGTGCTTTACTTGATTTCGTCCACCTCCTAGCACACCCTGGTTGTTGCTTTATATAAAACCATTCTAGCCTGGAGTCCCCAGCTTTACTACTAAATGGTGCTGGAATTATCTTCCTCTTAGGGACAGACTCGAAGTAACAGAAAGAAGGGGTTTCTCGGGTCCGGTGCTTGAAGTTATAGAAGAAGTGAACGTCATCAAAAGTGAGCTCTATGCCTAAGATCTCACGATACGCTACATATAGGGTGTACAAGTAAGCATAGGAATTGGGTTGCAGCGGCATGGGGGCAATCCGCATTTGTCTTAGAAAATCGACGACGAAAGGAGAAAAGGGAGGAATAGCCCCGACCATACACATCAATCGGGTGATTGCCATAAATCCTTCTGGGGGATTGTGAGGACGGTCAGTTCTCGAAGGCACCAGAGTGTCCCTTTTTAGTATCCCGTACTTTAGACAAATTCGGATAAGTCTGTCGTTGTCGATCGTTGATTCAACAGAATCTTGGGGTGATTCCAATATGACGGCAGACTCAAATTCATGAGGAGCTCGGTCATCGCCAATCCCTCCTTCCTCTTCACAACCTAGGGAAACTCCACCCTCCGAAGACACATTGTCGCTTTCGCGAGTTCCAACCTCGTAGTCTGAGCCCTCGTCATTCCATTCTGGATCCGAGGAAGAAGATATGTCATCAAGAGTAATTTTGTTAGATGTCTCCGGGGCCTCTTTCTTCTCGGCTAGTCAAGAAGAGCGTCTGGATCTCATGGTCACGAAACTATTGAAGAAGCAATAGCACAAGTTAGAGTAAATTAGCCCGTATCCCCCCGTGCATGTGTGCAAACTAAAGTGTAAATAGTGTATGCGGAAAGTGCAAGGTTAATGTTTGAAAGTGCAACGCAAAATTTTGGCAAAGTAATAATGATCAAGGCAATTCTTGATGTCCATTTATGTTCGCAGGGCACTATCCTAACTGTCCATTAAGTTGAAGATTACACCAAGGGTTGATTGGGCCAGTTAAACGAGTTTTTATGCCTTAAGATGGACTGCTCTTCGGTTCGGTTCGGGCGCATTCATTGGGATCGGATCGGGGGCGTAGCCCTGCCTTGGGCTCGGACAAACATTGAAGCTCAGGAATCAAGATCGGATCGGCTCGGAAGTAGATTCCCAGAACGGTTCGGGTCGGATCAGGCAGTCAAGCCTCTCTCCTCCTTTATCTTATAGTCCGACCCGATCCGGTTTGGTGAGCTCCATTCCCCCCTTTAACTACTTCCCCCGACCCGATCCGACCTTCTGGATTTCTCTTCCTTTTCCTTTCCTCCACTTTCTATACTCCATCGCCCGAACCGACTCCCCGTGATCTTCTTCTTCTTTAATCTTAAACTCAATTTCATCCCTGAGACCCCAGCCATGATCGAATGAACTACGACTCCCTCTCCCAACGCCTCGAAGTAGCAACGAAGCCACCAACAATAATAACGAAGGGAGAGGGTGTTGTAGCGTGGAAACCACATCCAAGTCGGTCGAATTGACCATAGATTTCAATTAAAACCTATTATCATGAAGTTGATCAAGGATTTAAAACTACCAAGGTGGATAAGCTGGAGATTTGCACGAGAATTGTAAAAAGTTTTTCTCTTTTGAATTCTAGAGTTTCGGAACAGAACTTGCAAAACGATAAAATAAAAAGAAAGTGAGATGAAGATGAAGGCTAAATTTATATAAAAACGTGGTGACTATTCGTATCCCCGTTCGGACCGACTCGAAAGCCCAGTAGCATAGCTTGGCCCAATAGTCCAATGAGAAATAGAAAAAAGAGAAGGACCCGTTCGGGTCGGAATCCGAACCGAACATAATGTCGTAACTCAGCAGCGCATATGAATTAAGCTAAAATTCTAAGAAGAGGATGAAAGCACAAGGAAAATCAAAGGGAAGATTACCTAGAAGGCGATATGCAATGATAATCAAAGCATGCTCCGTTTCCAACAGAAGCATCCTTTGAGGGGGCAAAATGTTAGCCCACTTTGTGAACTAGGCAACACAAAGTCGAGATGTAAATCGTTGAAGAACTTAGAAAGCGTCATAGCGGACGGATCGGAGAGCTGCTACTATTCGGGTCGGAAAGCTATCACCATTCGGATCGGAGAGTTATCATCAATCAGATCAATGAGAGCAAAAGGGATAAGGACTTAGTTTCAGGTTAGTTCGGGTTGGATCGGATGCCCCAATCCGAACCCCCTCTGCAGGCTCCTCCGAACCGAACATATAACCCACGTCATTTCCCCCCACGATCGCCTGAAGATGCGGAGCGGTTATGACTGGTTCCTACCCACGATAATCTCTATTCTGATGCGTTGTCAGCACTGGAGTCCATCTGAACCCGAGGACGATGGGATGGAGGACACGTGGCTCCGACCCGGATCGGATTCTAAGCAAATTTTCACCTATAAATACCTCGCTTAGAGACAATCAAGGGGATCTTCTTTTTGGCACTTTGAGAGTTCAAGCACTTTCATAAAATGAATTCCAGCACTCCCAGATAATCCAAATCGTCTTTCAACATTTTTTTTGAGACAATTGAGTGAATGTATGTGAGTTGTGAGTGAAATTGAGTGAATATCTCGTTGTAATTGCAACTATATCATCGAGAATAGTGATTGACAAGTGGACGTAGGCTTTTCAACGCCGAACCACTATAAATTCTGTGTCTCCATTTTACTTTGGATCTTATTTTATTCTGATTTCAGTCAATTTGGGTGTTAGGACCACTTTTTGGTCTAACAGGTAGCGTGAGACATTTGGTACATATAGGGTATATATACCATGAAAATTTTACCCTCTACATTAGAATGGGAAAAATCCATTCCAAAACTACCACAGTCGAAGGCCTTGCTAATTCAATTTGCCACGGCCCAAAGCTGTTCCAAAATTACCACGACTATAAGCCATGGAAACTATTCTTTATTTGAGTGTGACAAAACTGGTAATATGGTGTAGTGAATGTAAGTTTTAAAACACTTACGGCCCGTGAGCCATCTCCTTGCAAACCCTAGAGGGCATCGGACGAAGAACCAATCATGCTTAAAGTAACTGAGCATGTTTCACACCTCCATGATAAGGCGACTATTGGCATGTGCCTCTAAGTAGACTACAAAAGGAGAGGTGCATCTTCTATTCACGGAGTAGAGGAATCAGAAGTCTTCCCCAGTCAGTTTTATGCCCAACCACTCTATGAATAGGATGTAAGTGTAGAGCAGAAAGGCATACATGCTTGGATGAAGCTGCATCGGCGCTAGACAGAAAAAGTGAAGAATATCCTAGATGTAGGGGCATGACGGGGGTACGCACCCAACAGAGCACATATTTATGTTCCAACCAGTATAACCCTCTGGGTTGCGTGTGCCTTATCATTCTTCCCAGGGACCAGAACGTCATCCCAAGATATTTTGTACTTCACACAAATTGTCCTCAATGAAGCTTTATCGATCTGCAAAACAACTGAATCTGACAGGTCTGTAGAATATTGGGATCCGCCATTATGTCCAGAGCCACAAGAATGCCTTCTTATTCACCGCCAACATCCTCTTCTCCTTGCGATCCTACTCCTGTGGGGTTTGCCTCTCCCTAGATGATCAGTTCATCCACATGCATGCCCAAGTGTTCCAACCCTTCAAATTGCTCGTCATGGTCATGCATATCATGTGGGCTCATTTGTTGGGAAGGGGTGGAAACCTCAGAAATCTCAAGCTCACTGCACTTAGGGCTTGAATCGTACGAGGATTCGGTATAACTTGACAATGGTTTTGTGGTTTCGGTAGCCAAGTCGTGAAGTCATATGGATCCTCTTTGTGCAATTGCAAACTATACTCTCAAGATAGTTGCGTTGGTAAACACACTAAAAAATATACCTCCTATGTTTGTGTAAACTAACATGGGGCATACAGTGTCATGCACGCTAATGCAATTATAGGGAAAAAATATTGGGATGCAACAACGGTTTCCATTTTCATAAACTTAAACCACCATCGTTGTAAATCAGATTCATAGTATTTCCATCGATTCGCGGTTACTTTGTGATCGGGTTGAAAACCGAGTCAAGGAATAACCAAAGTTCATGAGCATAAAAGAGTATGAGATACATACTTATAATTTTTAATAGAACTGGTTTGAGAAGTAGCTCGAACTAATGATGTGATCGCTGAGAAGGAAGGCACGACAGATTTGTAGTGCCAAGGAATTATTGGTTATCGAAGGTTCTAGTAGGCTCAAAGTAAGGGTATCGTGGAGATGCCATCAGGGTCAAGTAGGATCGTATTCCCTGGATCGAGCTATGGAAGTGATTTGGTTGTCTTAGATAGAGGCAAACATACACAAGACAGATGTATGGTAGTCTGATTAAAACTGAGATTTCCCATTAGCTCTTGATGGACAACAACGGTCGGTCATTCGATGGTTAATGTATTCAAGGCTGTAGCCAGTGATAGCTAGGGTATTAATTGCTATGGGTGCTATAGTTGATTATATGCTTTCTTCTCTGTTTTCTCCGGGTAAGCTATCATCGAAGGTCATCGAAGAGAAGCGGGATTAGGGGATGTCCTTTCCTATTTTGGAGTGGCATATGATAGATGATTATCCCATGTTAATTTTATGGTTGTTAAGACGGATAATGTGACGACAGCCCCATAACTCCTGCATCAAACTAAGGAAAAAGGTGCATTGTATGATATGCCAGGCCGATATGGGACGATCATCAAGGAAAAATAACTCGAAATAAACCTGTCATATAACTCACAACGCATGGATAACATATAATGGAAAATATACAACATGATATAGTGGTGAATCATAACAGAATAGAAACTCAAATCTCAACACATCTCAGAGTCATCAACACAAAATATATGTGAAAATGAGTAATCTATATATCAAAGCCTCACTACATATCTCTTAGAGTATCCAAAAAACCATTAACATATAGCGGAACTAAGAGAATATCTAAATAGATTAGTAGTAGTATGTAAGCCTCCTGCTCGTCACCGCACAACATCATCGACACCAAAACCTGCTACCTGCTATCTTAGTCTTCTCACTAATACAATTGTTGAGCAGCCCAAGGTAATAAGAGGGAAACATAAAAGCTTGAGTCAGACAACAGTCTTAGTAAGTGATAAAATAACTAACAACAATTATGCATGATATATAAGTATAGAAAACTCAATCATCTGATCCGTCTTAGCAACCGTAGAATTATCACAGGATAATCGTCTAACATATGCCACTCCTGAACAGGAAAGGACATCCCCCAATCCCACTTCTCTTCGATGACCTACAGTGATAGCATACCAAGAGAAAACAGATAAGAATGCACATAATCAACCATAGCATCCATACCAATCAATGATCTAAATATCACCGACTACATTCTTGAATACATCAATCATCGAATGATTGGTCGTTGTCATTCGTCAAGAGCTAATGGAAAGCTCTGGTTCTAAAAAGACCACTATACATCCATCTTGTGTATATTTGCCTCCATCCAAGGCAACTAGATCACTCCCAGAGCTCGATCTAGGGTACACGATCCTACCTGATCCAGATAGGTATCTCCACGATACCCCTGCTTTGGGCCCGTTAGAACCTTCAATAACTAACAATTCCTTGGCACTTCAAATCTATCGAGCCTTCCTTCTCGGTGATAACATCTTTAGTTCGAGCGACTTGTCAATCCAATTCCATTATCATCCTCGATCAACTCCCACTTGAGTCAATCTATCATCATACTGGATTGTACATCATCCCATGACCAGTATCACATTAACACAGCTCCGACCACTCCAACTTGAGTTCACAATCGTAGCACCATTCATCATTGAGTTGCACACCAATCATCTGAAATCTATACATCACCAACTTCGTCACTAACCCCTAAAAGACACCTCCGTTCAGCTCCCAAATTTCGAGCACCAGCAGCCTTCATATGATAGATCAAGATCGGTCCATCGCTAATGGACTGGTACCAGTTCCCACAACTAGCCAATTTTGGCTAAGTGTCTTGATCATCATGCTATACTCCTGAGTGCTTCCTATCGATCCAATATCATAGCTAAATTCCAAATGTGTTAAATCTCCTGTCGGTCCATCTCGTGCACTCGAGTGATCAACCTTCGACCTACTCAAAATTACGTCCAATTCACTTGAAAATTTGCATGCAGCCTTAAGATCTTTTGTTGGGCTCACCCACCAACTTTCAGTCTGATCCCACCAATGCTGATGGATCAGTACTGGTCCATCAGACATGGATTGGTACCGGTCCATATACTTAGCATATTCTCCAATGAAAATTTCCGAGCATCATCTCAATACCCTCCAGAGCCCCTCCGCCAAGTTTCATCTAAATTCGATTATCTGAACCTCTGATTTGTTATGTTCTTCAAACCTAAGATCTACGACACACAATTCTAACAAACAATTCAAACAAAGCATTCAATTTAATCAAAACAAAAGCGATTCATCAAATTCTTATCATACAAATATGTGTCTATTATAAACATAACATAGAACAATAGATTTAATAAAGATTGGATCTAAACATATGCAAAAATATGATTAAACTAATGAGTTTTTGGTTTATGTGATTAAATTGGGCTTTCCTAAGACGTCTAAATCTGAGTTAAACATATATGCTCGGGTCAAGGGTGAATTTAACAAATAACATATGAGTTTGATCTTAGTTTACTCATATAATCCGTAGTTTCCGTGTAAGAGATATCTATCACTTACCAATTTTTAGATCCAATGCAATACCGACGAAATTAGATTTAGAAAGCAATAGAAAAAATCCCAAAGTCGATGCAATTGTGATGATCTAATCTTCCTTGATGATGATATAGTCTCTAGATGCAACCTATCATGAATTAGGATGAATATAATGAAAAAATTAGGGATGGGATTGAACCAGAGAATCACAGAAGCTCAACCTTATATTTAAATGAAGAGAGAAACCCTGATACTCTCCCCAAACCCCTTTATTTATAGCGGTAGTTCATTACCATAATGGGCTTATCTAACCAACCCATTAGCAGCTACTTAGTCCGCCTAACAGTAACTAAAACTTAAAACAACGGTTCCTCCCAAACCACTGAACCAAATATTTCATGTGACCACTCTACAGAATCGTAAACCACTATCTAATGCAATGAGATCAATTTTAGCACATGATTTAATCCCAATCAAAGTTATAGATAAAACAATATTCATAAGGGAAAAAAGGTCACAATTAAATTAGATAAAAATCATGGACATGTCTCACATCTTCATGAACAACATATTAAAGTTTGAGAGTTCCGACCACTAGAAAATAAAATATAATTATTTTACGATTCTTCGATACGTAAAATACAGGTCGTTACATTAGTGGTTCGATCATATGTCCATAATTCGAGTTTATGATATAATCCTATATGCAAGTATGAATTACTAGTCCAAACGAGTCCGATATTCAAGCTTAGAGGCATAACTGGTCGATACATTCGATTTCAAACCTGACCCGATTATGCAACGCTATGATATGACTCGAATTCTTCGACCAGAAAATTTCTGAATTCAAAATATCTCTAAGTACTTCAGGATATGAAATCTCCATTTCATATCATAGAGCACTTGTGTGTTCGTCTGCCGAAACTCTTCTTTTCTACCAATCCCCCTTTTCTCATACGTCCCGTTTTCCCTCCAGTTTCCAATCTAAAAGTAACAAAAATTTTAGGATACTAAAGTTGATTTCATATCCCCGAAAATCACAATATTTGGGATACAAAATCAATTTTCGTAACCCCAAACACTTGTACTTTTCGTCCACCACTCATTCCTCCCATTCGTATTATAAGGATTTCACCTCCTTCGTACTTGAACTCCAACACCACGCCATGTCCTCGAAGCCACTTACTCATCTACTGACCTCGACCCCGTCTCCTCTCATACATATACCTTGATTCGCAGCTTGATATGAATTTGACATAAAACCACGGGTCGAATCGACCCGCCTGATTCAATAAAGGCTCGGATTATGTGTCGGGATGTTCGAGGGTTTGATGAATGGAGTTAGAGAGTTCGATGGCCTACGACAAAGAGTCGGGGGAGTTGAAGTTCTAAGGGTCTCAAAATATTATAAGTCCAGAGTATGAAATATGCCACTAAAGGGGATACAAATTCAGATTTGATCTTTTATAGTGGGGTGTGAGGAGGAGAATCTTATAAACTTGGAGTTTTTTCTAAGTTTTATGGGATCGATACCGATCTCGCTTATAAAAAAAGAGGAGGAAAGGGAGAAGAGGAAAACTTGGCACATCCGGGATCGATAAAACCTTCAAAGCTCATAATCACGACTACGATCACACATACATGTTTTTGAAAAATGGGCTATCAAAACCAACTTGACTCGCTGACCAATCACGTACTCACGAAACATTCTAGAGTACATGCTAAGGAATCGAGTTTTCGATTCGATAACATTTTCGAAAATTAACTTGCATGATCGCACACCCGAGACATACCATTTCAATTATGTTTTATTATAAACTCCAATCGTATCGTGCAAAACCACGTGCTAATGTGTGATTGTGTAACAACCCGAAAATCTGGGCCAATTTAAAATTTTTATTTTGGCAATTTTAGCGAATTTTGATTATTTAAAATGAATTATTTTAAATAAAAACGACGAGAAATTTATTTTGAATAGAATTCGACGTATATATTATACGCGTCGTCGTTAGAATATAAATAATTATATATATAATTATAAATAGAACTGAAAATGGCGCGGTAGTTCGATAATTCGATTTCAAACTTCAATTGAATGTACCGGGTGCAAAACAATCCGGATTTTAGTGAAACCAAAAATGATAGGATCTAATTGATAATATCTTTCTATCAAATCTGAAAAATCAAGATTTCATAGCGGGAATCAAAAGATATGTCCAGTTGAAAATTCTGAATAGTCCCTATGGAATTCAGGCCCTTAAAAATGGACATTTTGCAAACGACCTCGGATTTCGACGAAACCAGTTTTGTTGGGTCCGTGATGTCAAGTTATTGCTAGGTTTCAAATTTCATAATTTTTCGATTCAATATGTGAATGTGGCGAAGGAAAACGCGTTTGACCAGTTTCAGTTGATTTTAATCGACTGGAAATTGACCATTTTTCAAACGGTCTCAGAATTCGGCGAAACTAGTTTTGTTAGGACCGAGCGAAATTCCTTGCCGTCACAGTTGGTATCAGAGCTTTGGTTTACAAAGCAGAGAACAAGACACATTAGAGCCGTACGAAAGAATTCATCAGATATTGGATTAGCAATATCCAATGAGAATGACTCGTTAGAGATGGGATCAGTAGTATCCTAGAACGAGAGTGGAGAGTATATTTTTCAAATGAAAACAAT